>JAYDZG010000009.1:10781006-10794537 GCA_034509265.1 Microcambeva bendego | reverse complement strand
TTGGCCCGTGTAGCCAAAAAATGCCCCCCCCCCCCCATATTACTTTTACTTTTCTACCTTAAGTAGTTTTGAAACCTGTACTTTTAAACTTTTACTTGAGGAAACAGCTTGAGTTGATACTTCAACTTCTAAAGAAGTATTTTAAACCCTAGTATATATACTGATACCCAAGTAATTAATATTTTCATGCTAAGCCCACCATTGATAATTTTGTTTCATCTAATTGTAGAAGTTTCCAGTTAAAATCCCAGGAGTGTTTCATTAACTTCAGGCACCAGATGACAGGTACAGCTTTTTCCTGACAAGTTTTCCAAATAATTGGTTTGCTTGACAGATGTCATTTGGATATTAATCTTGGAGAGTTGACACAAAGATGATATCTTAAACAATTATCTTTCTTTGCTTCTGTTCTTATGATCTTTCTTGTTCATGGAGGCAGTTTTGCGACCTTTTCAGTTTACTAAAGTTTTTTCCTTTTTGATTTTATACATATGGAATTGTTAGGTGAGTAGCCTGGAGTTTTTTTCTTTAAAACAATATTAGATTTTATTACAAAAGGGCCAATTTCTTACCCTTTTACTTTTCCAGTTGTGCCAATAATTGTTGGGGGAAATGTATGTGCTACAGATGGTATAAGAAGACAGACAAATCACAGACAAACCTGGAATTTATTTCTCAGTTCTTATGTGCTGAGATACATACTATGATTATTTTAGTTTCTATCTCATTTTAATGCTCTCTGGTTTCTATCCATCAGCAACATCTGTGTCTTAGCCATTAGAGGTCAACACTGTTGCCTGGCTCTTCATGGAACCTGTGGTACATTCCTTCTTATGTATGTGTAAATTTGAAATGGGATGAAAAATAATAAACTTGATCATCGAGTAGATTTAACGTGCACAATTAGACAACAGTATAAAACCAGATAACATATATATTAAAAAATATGATTATGTGAATTCTTTGAGATTACATGTTTCCATCAGTAATCTCATTTTAGGGTAAATATATAGAGAGAGTAAAATAAATTTTGATTAAACTTCAGTTTATTTACTGAACCTCTGTGATTTGTTCCTTCTTTTTAACCTTTCTTTACTTTACAAAAAGAAAGATATGTATTGAATAGCGGATTGAATTCTCAGCTGAGAAAGTAAGAAAGTAAAGTTGCCACTGTACCTATAAATCTAAAACAGAGACATAGTTAATGCTGTGTTCAATCGCTTGAGAACTGAGCTGAGCATTGTATGTTTTCAGTGTTTAGTTAACATAGGCTAACATAGGTTAACATTTTAATCTTCATGATGCACTATACATTTTAACTATAAGACAGATCTTCACTAAATTCATACTTTTGTCTTGTCTTGCTAAAATAATAAAAAAAAACAACATGTTTTTGTCTTACAGCCTGAAATTAGAACTCACTGTCTTTTGACAGGACGAAAAGGACTGTTCTAAAATAAAACACTAATACAACAGGGTTAAAAAAATATCAGTCTTCTAATTTAGTACATTTCTAGAGCATTTCTTTGCTTATATTACAGCCAACGTTTGGTTTGGATATGTATTTTCAAACTTTCATATCTAGATTAAAAAATCTTTGCCCATTCTTCCTTGCTTAACTGTAGTTAATTAAGTGATGACCAGCAATACACTGTTATTTTCCAGTCCATCCAGATTCTAGTGACTTTAGGTCATGAAGCACTTTTTGATTGTTTGGAAACTATTACAAAAACATCACCGATGCAATGCCTAGCAATGGGCCACATGTTTTACTCAAGAATATGAATGTACTGCAGCATCCATTTCCCTTACACACTGGCCAGCTGCCCAGTTTCCACTAAAGAGAGACATCCCCGTAACATAATGTTGCCACCACTATACATAAGAGTTCAAGAGGGCGTTTTGTCATTTCAGCTTTATACAACTACAGATTGAAATTTAACATTCCCCTAGGACCATGGTGCAACATAGCATGCACATGCAAAACAATACACTATACACAGTGGTAACAAAAGATAAATACAAGGATTTACAATAAACACTACTCACATTTTCAGGACCTAAAATATTACAGTAAAATTAAATGTGTGTGTTTGTATTTTTAATATTTTTAAAATGCACCAAGATTCAGGTGAACTTGAAGTGACCTTCTCTAAACTTTTGAATGCACATGTCCAACTGTTCAATGTTTCAATGTTTTTTGTACAACTTGCTGCAAGAAGCTCAATGACAAAATTCAAAGTGTTTGATCCATGAATCAAATAACACATTTCCTGGTTCAATTGGAATTGGTTGTCAACCAGTCTTCCTCATCATGCTGTTCACATTTTGACACCATGAGACCAAGACCTGCAAGGGTATATCTGACCACACAACCAGACACAGGTATCTTCATCTTGCATGTGCCAGGGAGCATTTATGCTGGATGAGGGACCAGTGGGCCTCAGTGTTGTTCACTGATGAAAGTCGATTCCCACTGAGCAGAAATAATGGCCACCAGCAATGACTTCAAGGAGAGCACTATGCATCAGCCACTGTTGGCCTTTGGTGGTGGTGATGTTACAGTGTGGGCAGGTGTGTCTAGTCAATACAGAACTGCTCTACACTTCGTGAATGGTACAGTGACAAGTGTATACATCTTGAATAACATCCTTAATGTTCCTCTGCATGAACAACACTGGCCTAATTTTATCTTCATGTATGGCAATGCTCCAGATCAAGGTCGAATCATTAGGGAACGGCTGCAGAAGACTGGGGTACCTCAAAGTGAGTGGCCTGCGCTTTCTCCAGACTGGAATCCAAATAGAAAACCTATGGGATCAGCTAAGTCATGGTGTAGAGGCTCGTAACTCTTTAACCCAGAACCTCAATGACCTGAAGAGTGGGATGCTATGCATCAGTAGACGTCAACTTGTGAACAGCATGAGACGACCTCGTCAAGCTGTAATTGATGCTCAAGGGCACATGACATGTTATTGAAACATTTGACATTTTTGTTAAGGTATACCTACCACTGTTGTTGGCTTTTGTTTCAATAAATTGTTTGAGATGAGGAAATCACCATTGCATGCTTCTACTTAAATGCCCTACTTTTATGATATAATCACTGTAGCATTAACTTTTGTTTCCATTTCCATAAATCTCACCCAAAACTAACTTGTATATACTTTATATGTGGGTGTGCAAATTTGTGAGCGAGTGTGTATGTGCTTGCATCTCAGTGTTTATGTGAGTGAGTGTTTAGTGGTCTGTAGGGGGTAATCATGTATAAAAAGTACACCAAGAAAGTAACAGTGGTAAACCGATGACAGGGTCATGAGCTTATTGATGCATGTGGAGAGATACAGTTGGCCAATGTAATCTAATTCAACAGATGAGGTACTGTAGCTCAAATTCCTTAAGTTAATGCTGGTTCTAATAGAAAGGTGCATCACAGTTGCAGGGTTGTTTTGTAGTATTTTTAAAAAATCATCTTCCTGTCATATTGGACATTAGTGGGTGGGTTATATAGACTGCAAGTGCACATTTTATCTTGATGTTAGCAGCAGGGATTTGAGCAGGTTTGACAAACTGGTGGTTATAGAATGGGTTTGTGAACGGAAAGTTCCCAGAGCCAACATGTCACGACTGACGTGCCCTTGAGCAAGTCACCCAAACTTCAACTGCTCCACCGGGTGCCATGGCAAGAACTGCCATCCTCTTCAGGCACATGTGCTCACTGCCCCCTAGTGTTCATTAGAGCGTATATATGTGCTTGACTGCACAGATTGCGTTAAAATGTGAAGAAAAATTCCACTGCACAGACAACATCTCCCTCTCTCTACTACCACGTACCTCAAGTACCTCAAGTACGTGATACAGTGCAGCTGGGGGGTTAGCCGATCGTTAGACACACAACAAGTGCTATGGGAAACCAGGGTTTGGATCGTGCTCCTGCACTACCCTCTAATTTATTATTATTTATTTATTTTTGTTTCCTTAAGGTGCACCAGATTGTCTGACGAGTTCCAGTGGGCTGCGTTTTCCCCTGGGTCTGAGTCTCTTAGGGAGAGATCGGTCAACGTCCCCGCTTTCCCCATCTCTGGCTCCATCTGCTACTTCTCCATTGCTTTAAACACTGCAAACACCTGGTTCGAGTTCCGCCGCTTGAATCATTGGACACCGGAGTCCTTTTAAGAAGATTTTTCTTAGTTTTGTTTTGATTTTGTGTTGGCTTCGACCGCTTGGCATCCTAAAATATATTTTGTTAATAAATAATACATTTTGTTTTATAATCCACATATTTGTGTCATTCCTCTCTCTCTATCATAACAGAAAGGGTAATGGTTAAATTACTGTCTTATCTTGTCAGCTGTGAGAGTTACATTCACTGTAAGTATAGCTTTGGCCTTGACACAGTCAGCTGTATAGAGCACCTTCATACCACCATAAAGCTATTAAAGTGCCCTCAGTTTAAACCACAAGTGTGCAGAGATGAACATGATTTTTTTTAAACGTCACTTTCTAATCCTCTGTTCAAGCACAAGATTTAAACATTTTTGTTTTCAAATTAAAATATGATACAATTATTGGTAAACTGGGTTCATACTGGCCTGGGGCCCCCATTGGGTCACGGCCAGTCTTATGGCCAACGGTCCATTGTCCCGGCGGGCCCCTGCTATTGGGCCCTTGAGTAAGGCCCTTAACCCTCATTGCTCAGACTGTATACTGTAACTGTACTGTAAGTCGCTTTGGATAAAGGTGTCTGCTAAATGCTGAAAATGTAAATTTGCGGAACAGCACTGGTTGTGCTATTATCTCCCATGGACTGGACCAATGGTGCTTAGCTTGCCACTATGATTCCCTAGCCGGCATTGTGTGTTGTGTTTGCAAAGTTCACTTGACTGACCCTGTTCGCTACTGATTCAATGAACTGTTCTAAAACAATGAGTGAAATGAGTTAAATCAGTGGCAAGAACATATGACCAGTAATAATTAAGAGAGGTGAAGTCTTGTTCTTAAGTCATTCTTTTAGGACATCAAGCTTAATTAAGCTTTTTTTTTAATGAAAAGCATTTAAGACTCTCTCAGAAAAGTTGCTCCTTACGATTCCAATTACAATTGATGACAATAATTACCTAAAATGCAAAAAATCCCTTGCCTCCAGCAATGCTTTTGTTCAGCCATGCTTTGCAAACTGTGGTTAATCCATTTAGCTTTCCATAGGGACTGGAACTGATTGACAGGTAATAAGAAAGCCCAGACACCTTTCCCACCAGCATAATCTACAGGGCATATTACTTCCTGTTTCTTTTAACACTCCAGGGATTCTTTTAAAATATTTTACGATTTTAACAAAGCAATGACTTTAGTAACATAAACTCATTTTATAGTAGTAAAGATAATCCAGTGCGGAAGAATTGCCTTTACTTGTCTTATAAACATATACGTGTATAATACACAACAATTCAAATACATTTTCCTCATAACCCAGCTTGTGCCAGAGCACATATTTCATATCTACATTAAATTGTCCATCTAGAGATGTGAAGGAAATTTGTCTTTTTTTACTGGTCTATGTTGGGACATGACTGTAACCATGTACAGAAGGCAATGAAACATCAGTTCTCCTGGCAATTCTTTTTGAACTTTATGAAATTCTCATATGAGATATATTAAACATGGCTATTTGGCATGGCAATACTGAGCATATGCCACAAAATACATTTGCCATGTCCAGTGCTTCATAGGAAAACCCAATTTTTAATGCACAGATAAGATGCTATAACAACTGTACTCCAAAATCAATGCCTATTTTACCAGGACAATGACTCTCAAACATTTAAGGTCAAATGCCTCCCCTAACTCACAGATCTTGCGAAGGGTTTCCGGTCTGCACTGGTCAATTTCTGTAAGAAGTCGTCCAAGGAAGGAACAGTGGTAAACCGGCAACAGAGTCATGGGTGACCAAGGCTCATTGAAGCATGTGGGTAGTGAAGGCAGGCCCATGTGGTCTGATCCAACAGTGCTGGTACGGTGGCTAAGTGTGTCACCTCAAGGTCCTGGGTTTGGTCTCCAGGTGGAGCGGTTCGGGTCATTTCTGTGTGAAGTTTGCATGTTCTGCAATTAAGGTGAACTGGAGATACTAAATTTCCCATGAATGTGTTTTTGCTACATTTTAGTGTTGTGTTTCTGAAACTGTATCTTGTAAAGTTGTGCTTATCTTAGTATTTTGGAAAGTGCTCTATGAAATAAATGAAACGTAAAGAGAAAATACCAGCTAAAAGTTTTAAATGATTTAAAATTCAAAGCAGTGCTATAGGGTTAATCAGGAGTACCAGCACGTGCCATGAGTCAAAGACTGCTAAGACAGTCACACAGAACCCCAAATCCCCACCCTTCACTCAGGCTGTTGCTTTTCTAAGGATGAAAAATTATGTTTTTACAGATGTAGTGCAATGCGGATGCTGTCGCTGCCTTGCTGGAAATCACATACATCCTTTTCTTGGTCTTTCTTTTTTTAACCTGTTTAATGTAGGCCTCACAGCAGTCGGCATAATGACCTGTGAAGTCAACATATAAGCCTTTCCATTGCCAACTCTTTAACTTGGATTTAATGACTAGTCTGGGTTTCAGGATGTGTTGACTCTTGTGTTGAGTCTGAGTGGCTGAAATGCTAAGCAGACCCTAGGTAATCTATGCATCTCAGACAAGGGAATACATTCAGGATACATTCAGACTAATTGCAAAACACTTAAAGTCCTGTGAAAAGGCTTACAAATTTTACACACAGCCATTCTCCATCAGACCTACCTGTGTTCATACAGTAAATGTCTTTTAAAAGCAGCAGAAGACAGTCGAGAAATACGCATAGGAAGAAGGATAACAGCTGCTCGGCCGTTTACTCCTCCAACGTTGCTGCTTCTCCAGATGTTTTGAAACACACACACACAGGAATGCCAAGCAGGAAAGGGAGAGATTTTGCCAGGGTGGATCATCATCTTGCGTTCGTTATGCAGCCAAGCAAGAATAATCGATAAACTTTTCTCATAATTAACAAACAACAATTATCCTTCACAAGCAATATACATTACAGAAGGCGTGCCCAAACAACCAGCCTAACCTATTTGTACGCAAACCCATATACACATTTGCACAAGCCTGTATAAAGTAATAGTACATCACTAACTAGATTTAACTGAAAGAACTGGTTTTAAAATTTGAAATAGTAGAAATAAGGATTAAGATATTTTATTAGACCAGATGTGACTGAACTGTGTACTATATCAAGCTAGAAAATTAGAAATAAAAATCCCTTAATTCTTAAACAATTACAAAACAGTAACCAGGCAGCTTTCCTTATGCTCCTTGTCATCTACATCAGGCTATTCCCATGTTCACAATTCTTATCCAGTTTACACTTAAGAAATCAAAGTAAAGCAGTATAACATACAAGACATTCTACAAATGCAAAGAGGAAATGAAGTCCTAAACCTTAATTGGTTTATGGTAATGTGAATCCTTTTTTCTGTTCTCGTGAGGGGTCGCCAGACTGGTCTGTGTTATTGATTTGGCATAGTTCTTACAACGGATGCTCTTCCTGATGCATCCCTCCCTATTAATCCAGGACCGTCACAACAATGTTCTGGTTTGTGCATGCTAATGGCTAGGGGGGTAGCCAGACGACCTGTGGCAACGCTGAATTTTGAACCAGTGAGTTCAGACTCTCAGCGCTGGCGTGCTAGTGGAAAATCTCAATTCTCCCACTGCTCCACCTGAGCACTCTGGGTTTAAATGGTAATGATTCTATCAATTTAGTACAAGCCCAAATCAGAAAAAAAAATAAAAAATGCAAAAAAATATAAAAAATAAAAGAAATCTGACATTTCCTTATATTTCATTGAAAACACTTTATTTAATTTGTTAATAATCATCCATTCCTTCATTTCATCCTACTTCCCTTCAAAATGAACAATTATTTTTACAATTTTCACGACATCCAGACATTCTGCAGTATTATGATCGGTGGCGTGGAATTCACAGTGAATTCTCATGGCATTGTAAGTGAGAGGAAGAATTTCTTGGATTATAAACCACAAAAGTTTGTGTCTTTTTTCAAAGCATGCCTGAACACTGTATTGAATACAAGCCATCAGGTATGAAAGACAATAACAGCATTGCATCCAAATAAGGAAATTCACCAAACATCTAAAACACTTCACCGACAAGCCTTAAATTGCAAATAAATGATTTTCCACCTTTACACACATTAAACATCAATAATATTGTATTAGCATGTGAAAACAACTCAGTTTCATGTCACATTGAACTCTAGTATATCCATTCCAAATAAAGATACATAATATGTCCACTTGTTCTACACTGAATGTACCGTTTATATAAGATGACTTAATATGAAGAATTTTAATGCATCTAGGATATCAAACTGCCATCTGCACAAATAGGATGATTTAAATTGCTGCCTATGTAGATATCTCCCTACGTGATCAAACACACCCCTAGAAAGGAATAGATGCAGTCATGTTTTTTCCTTTTTTTTTTAAACAAGCATATAAGACAATCACATATACCATGAATGCTTTTAAATATACTATTTAAACTTCCATTATCTCATAGTGGGTGGTCTTATTTATTAATACATGATCCAAGCAGTATTGTATTTTTACAGATTTATTCATAATCATACAATTCCTCGGCATCTGGGCTTTCTGTCCTAATATTTGAACGATTCTAAAGTATTCCACAAGCTTTTTATTCATCTCCACCAAAATGCATAGGGTAGTCCTCTACCTTATTGGAAGAAGGTAGGTAGCCAAGTGTGAACAGATATTTAAACTTTCTTAAGCGAGTTCTTCTGAAGAGGGTTTCATATTCCATGAAACTGAAACAATGTCCATGTAACCACAATGTTACTATATTTAGATACGTATTTACAGAGGTGGGTGAGTGAGTCCGACATCATAACTTAAATTACTACACACAAGTTCCTCAGAAATGATGGACAGTGACAAGGGGCGTCATAACAAAAAAAGCAAATTAAATCCTATCAGTTGTTTTTTCATTCATCCTCTCTTTCCTTTCCGTGAGTATTGAAGCCATCCCTTGGATTTCCCCGTCCTCTCTGTAATCTACTCATTACATTTGCACATGTCCCCCCTTTTTAAAAACATGCTAACAGGCTGATGAATAAGTGCAGCTGATCAAGCAGTGCAGGACATGGTGCTCTTGAGGAATATTAAAGGGCATTTTATCCTTTCCAAAAGAGCTACAGGAAAGAAAGGGAAAGAGATTAGGTGAAGGAAAATGAAGGCCTGGCAAAATGATTAGATTAGCACTTTTAAAACATCTGTGGATTTGGCTGGCCCAAATAACTGTTTCTATGCTGATTACTGCTACATCTCATAATTCCTCAACTGTATATTTATTGATTTGACGCAGAAGCGTTTGATATAAAAATTGTATTATTGTGTCTTTAACTTAATAAGACAAATATATGACCATTTATAGTTCTCTCTATAAATTTCTTTGCATTGCTGGGGAAGCTGTTAATATTGAAATGCTCAGACTGGTTCCTGGTTCTGTCAGGTTATTCCTTTTAGTTTAAAGTTTGCATAATAGAGGTTCAAGTTCTGGTTTTGTTGCATTTCTTGATGTTTAAAAGATATTACAAGTGCATGATGAACAAACATCAGTGGACTCTGGCTTTGCATTGCAATGCCAAGCTTGCTCTGGGTCTACTGTCTTTCCTCTTGTGTATTGTTACTGGTGCTTAATGCAGCCATGTTGAGACAACATGTGTTCATTTCTGCTTTACTATTTTCCTAACCACTATGCAGATGTATTTTTGTTTTGCTTTGGTCACATACTTTTGGCTACCTCTTTATCCATTACCCTTCTGTTTGTCTTAAACAAAATCTTGGCTTAGAACCTGGCTAATTGCTTTAGTTTTTCAATTCTTCTAGATGACTTGCTTTTGCATCTTTGCTGAATCTTTGAAACAGTAAAAAGACTGGCGGTTGAAATTAGATTTGGCTTGGAACTCACTTCAAGTACGCATTTAATCTTGTCCGTCAATGCTCAGCGGCTGACCAGTTACTGCTGATGTCATGAGCCTTCAAAAAACTGAAAAATTGCCAAGTGAAATGAAATCCTGAACATTACACTGTCCAATCTTGAGAAGTTTGATTTATAGCTTGTTTTTTTCTATATCTTCTCCCTCTTCACCTACTGCATCCTCTCACTCTCTTGTGCTGTACTCTCCCAGTTGCATAATTCGGTGAGCCATTAAGACACTTTTTGATGCTCTGTATCTCACAGTGGGTGCAGCAGATTTTTTTGTACTCTGTTCAACATCTGAGTCAGTATGGCATTGTTTTTATATTGCTCATTTTGTGCATTTTGGGATCAAACAGACTCTCTGCCAATCTCTTGTCAGCCATGTAGCCACACAGCACTGTGCTTGACATGGGGACTTTCACCATAGGTTTGTAATTTATTGGTTGCACATGGAGTCATAACTTCTTGTTGTTTTCTGACCAATTGCAATGCTTTTTGAATCGATTTTCGTGTGCAAAGCTTATGACCTTCAACAGGAGATTTTCTAACAGGAGTAGGATATTTTCAGTTGTTTTATAATTACACTGGTTGACACAAACCAGCGTTTTGCTACAATCAGTGTATATAGAAGCTAAAATTGAGGTAAGTAAACAACTCTGCCATCATATGTAATGGATTTCGGATGAATGTTCACCAAAAAAGCTCAAATCAGAAAAAGCTGGGACGGTCAAAAAAATGCAAATTAAACAATAATGCAGCTTTTCTAACATTTACATTGACTTTTATTTGATTTCAGTTTGAAACGAAGATATTTCATTTTTTTAATAACACCCATTCCTGCTTATCAGTCCCGCAACACATTTAAATAAATAAAAGTCAAGACAGAGGTAAGTTAGGACTAGCAGTGAAGAAAAGAATAATAAATAATGGTGTGATTCCAAGGAGGCGGAGTCAACAGGTGATTGTAATGATGGTTTGGTACAAAGGCAGCATCCAGAAAAGTCTTGATGAGCAAATATGGCCAGAGGCTCTCCAGTGCATGAACCCCCCCTTGATGTTTTTCGTGTTTTGCTACCTCACAACCTGGAATTGAAACGGATTGTTTGATGGTTTGCATCATTTCGTTTAAAGAACATGCCGACAACTTTGAACATGATATTTGATATTTTTTATTGTGCAATTCTGAAATCGAAATGACACTGAATGATGTGTGTGTCCAAATTCTTTTGTCTGCATAATATATGTTAACAACAAAATATGACCAAATGGTGTATTACAGTTTTTTTAACTAGTTGGTTACTTGAAGGCCTACGAACAGGGAAGTCAAATCCAGGGATCAATGGGGGGATTGAATCTGATCCAGGGCTGGAAAATGCATTATAAGCATTATCACACCTTCCCTTAGTATTACAATGTAACATAATATTTGGACAGCTGAAAAATGGCCTGACGTTTCCCCTTCATCGCAAAAGCCCCAGTGATGCAAACCACATTCACCTGGCTGAAATGCATTTCATTTCGATCTTTAAATTTTAATATTACAGGATATTGCAAGAGGAGAACTGAACTCTGTGGCAGAGCAGACTGTGAGTAGCATGGCGGCTCCAAAGGAGATTTCAGAGAGGTAAATGTCGATAAACTGTAAAAGAATGACCAGAGCCAATTTTACTTCCTGTAGAGGCTTTTGCCTAGTTTACACTTCAAACACACTACTTTCTGGTATCCCTAACATCACTGTTGATGGTGTTTCTATCAGGCCGGCTCATGTCATCAAACACCTTGTCTTTTGGACCAATACCTCACATTTGAATCAAATAGAAAGACTCTCATCAAAACTGCATTGTACCATCTGCTCAATATTGTTTGCCTTTGCCTCATCACCCAAGAAGACACCAAAATGCTCATTCATGTCTTAATCGTTTCACTTCTTGATTAATGCAGTTCTCTGTTTTACGATTCCTTTGCTAAACTGGTAATATGGCTTCTGTATGTCCAGAACTCTGCAGCTCAAGTCCTCTCAAAAAATCCATCCCAAGACTTTCCTTTATACCTCTCATTAGTGCTTCTTTTTTGGTGATGTAAAGGATCCAAAAAGCTACCAGAATACATCTGTTCACACAAATGTTTTACAGTATTTTTGACCTTTTGCAAACACCAAGCCATAAAACCAATGTGATCTGAACACTCTGAAAGTCATGTTGTGTGTACTTGTCATTTGGCGTTTTTTGTATAGGTAAGCTGCTAAGAACGTTCCATGAATTTTTAGTGTCAAGCCAATGTGTGCTGCCGCAAGAGTAAGGCCCCAATAGACTCAATAAGACCATTAGGAGAGGCCGGCTCAGTACTGGGAGTGTAACTGGATAGTGGTGCCAACAATCATGAAGAGCAACTCTTACCTACTTGTGGTCAAAATGACATTTAATGGTCATGAATACCCACTTTTTGGGGGATTTTTAGTCACTTTAAAAACTCAAAAGATCCAAACAGTAATGTATTATTTTCTATGTAATAAATGAAATAAAAATTCTTAAGACACTATGTTACACTTGCACACAAATTGCACACAAAATGTTGTAATCCAAAGCTAAAACACTACTCAGGTAACTTAGTTTGGAAAAGTCTTTTACATTTTAAGGTAGACTGGACTGTGTATTGTAGTTTTCATTTATTCTAACATTTATAAAAAAGTTTTATTTACTGTGAATTTAGTAAGACCCTATTATACATGTAAAACTGTGCAGCATTATACAAGAAAAGAAAGGTCAGTCATATAAAAACTTTAGTTCTTAGCCAACAAAACTACCAAAACAAAATATTTTTGGTCTGGCTAGACAGTAACTACATGTTTAATATCAATAGCTGAACGTCTGAGAGCAAGTAATCAACGACCTTCCTTCCGTTTTTGGATACAACAACACCGCAAGATAAATCACAGAAGATCCATCAGCACAATGAGAAAACCAAACAAGTACTCCTAGACCAGATCTCACTCACACACACTCCTCACAGACAGACTCTCTCACTCTCTCTTTCATGGATATATGCCTTTTGCGCTCTAAACCACAAATACACTGATGCATCTGTGGACCTTGGACTGTCAGCAAGATATCTCTATTTGCACTGAAAGTTATTTTTAAACCCGAAGAGGCGGGGGAACATGAGCCATCCCAATTACCATGGTGACCCGGGACATTTGAAGGAAAACCTCCACACGACCGCTCAAAGTAGGTTTGCAGTCCTTCCTGACAGTCTCTTTTTCTTCCCCCCCACCTTTCTCTTAGTTGGATGGACCACCTGGGAGAGGATGCACTATGGCTACAGCACATGTTGCATAGCAACAAAAATAAACTGTTTAGCTTGGCAGATACATGGAGCCAGTCACATGCAACACTCGACTTGCCAGTGTTTTCTTTCATTCAGATGTAGCCCCAAATGTATAAACAGTAGCAACTGAACTGAACATTTATTTGTTTTA
>JAYDZG010000009.1:10652784-10668222 GCA_034509265.1 Microcambeva bendego | reverse complement strand
CCTTTCAGTCTCCACCAAAAAAGATGCAACAAAGCCAATGCAACAAGTCAGGGGGCAGCCGTGGCCTGGTGGTTAGAAAACCGGTCCAATTCTCAGAGCTGACAGGCCATGACTGAAGTTGTCATGAGTAAGGCATCTAAGCTCTAAATACTCCCTGGGCACCGTGGCTAGGGCTGCCCACCGCGCCGGGCACGAGTGCTTACTGCCCCCTTTTGTTCACTAGTGTGTACATGTTTGTTTCTCTGCAGAGATCTAAATGTAGATGGACAAATTCCACTGTGTAAAAACACAGAGGTAAAAAAGTGGTGATCTTAATTCTAAACATGCACAGTATCCAAAATAAACCTAACATGATAGGTTGCACAACTGGTAGATCAGGTACTGATAAGCAAGATGAGTTTAATTATTGCCTATAAAAGGTTTGTCATTGAGTCTGATAAGTGGGCTTTTACTGGTTGTCATGTATTTTTATTACCTTTATGCGCTTGTTTCTTAACAAAACTTAATTTAAGATCGTTTTTGAAAGGGTCTTTAAAAGGAACAGAGCAAAAAGATCAGCCATAATTCCCATCACTAGAACACATAAAGCCAGACATCACCTCTTTCTGAGCTGGTCAGACAGTGGACATTAACTGCTTTAAATGCATTAACCATGGCTGGCTAAAGAATTGATCCAATAAGAGGGAGGATATTATTCTGTTGTGTCTTTCAGAAACCTAGAATATACTGTGATTAAATGAAAATGTAAATTTATTTAAACTAAACAATTGTGGTTTTAATATAAAATACCATTTATCATAATTTATCATAATATGCTCCTACGTCTGTAATAGATAAATGGATGGATGGATGGATGGATTCACAAATAACTCACTCCGAAAAACAAAAGATGGATATTTAGGATTTATGCCGTTTTTTTCTTTAAATGTATTTATTTAGATTATGATTTTCATGTCATATTTTACACACTCATGACAGGACATACCATTATTGTTTACTAGGGATGTAATGATACACTTTACCTACGGTTACGTATGATTCACGGTACTGGGTTCAAGATCCGATTTTTCTTTTATTTATTTATTTCTCTTTAAAAAAAATAAAAGGCTGTATTTCTGATTATGTTTTATCTTGATATTTAAGGCTAATGTAAGAGTTAGAGAGTCTTTATTGTCATTTATTATACATACAAGTACATACTGAAATGAAACAACATTCCTCCAGGACCATGGTGCAACACAATACAATACAAAAGTGCAAGACAATACAATACACAGTGCACATAACAACAGTACAATAAATACAAAAGGCCTATAATATATACTGAAAGACATTTTAATCTAAACATTTCTAATCTAAACAAGTAATTAAAAAAGACGAGACTAAAGAGGAGTGTTGCTCAGTACATGGTACAGTCACCATTAACAGATTAAGGTGTTACCTCTGATCTCCTGATTGTACAGTTCTTACTCCTGTAAGCGGGACCAGAAGATACCCAAACTGTCCCTTTCATGGACGCCCCACTGGGAGCCTTGGAAACACAACACACTGAGAATAAAGCAAACGCATAACATAAGCTCAGGTGGAGGGACGCAATCTGTAATGATGACCACGCAGCCATTAGCACCTATATTAAAGATATACTAAAAAAGATAAAATACTTTTGGGATGCATTACAACAGAGACTATGAGTCAGGTCTTTCCATACAACATGAGTGATTGACCTTTAAATACATGTCTGAAGAAATAGTCAAAAATTCCCATAAACTCACTCCTAAACCTTGTGTGAAAGCCTTGCCAGAAGAAGCTGCAAAGGTTGGGCCAACACTTTATGGATTAAGCCTGGGATTCAGAATTAACGGCAAATTAACATTAATTCATCATCCCTTTGCTATCTGGGGTGTCACTCAACATCATGTGAAGGCAGACAAGCAGATCTATCATATGTCTGTCAAGACAAGTTTTAGTTCCACCTGATTTGTTCTGGTTTGTTTATTTCTGGCTTGAATTGGGTTTAAATAAAGTTTAGTTTGAATATAAATCATCATGAGTCATTCCTATTGATTTTGAGTGGGTCAATTGTTCATTTATCATCACAAAAATCATTCCACAATGCATTTCTATTAAAAAAAACAATGTAATTGTCTTATTAACATATATGTGGGAGCTTAAGAACAAAAATGAACTAAATATTGATTGGAATTGTTTGTAACTGAGTTAATAACGAGATTATTACACAATTATAATTGGTATTATTTGGTTTTTGACACTTTTGGATTGTTAAAACATGCCCCAGGGTCAAACTGACCTAGGGATGTAATTGCTGTTACGCATAACGAATCAAACATGATGGGTGAGTGGCACAGAGAGACCTCCAGTGGAAAAAACTTCAAGCCTTTTTTATTTTAACCTTATCAAGCTGTTGGCTCATGAAAACCTGCACCAGACTGCAGCTGCTCTAAAGGATAATGACATGCTGTAGACAGAGAACAAGAAACATAGAACAAGTATAAAAAATACGGGTACACTGTATTTAAGTGGTTATAATAAGAAAAACATATAAACTAAATGATGAACTATAAAAAGCAACACAATACTAATAAGATGTGCATTCACGTAGCTCATGGGCTTTAATGCAATAAATGTGGACCCCTCAAAAATGATTTAACAAATTACATTTGTACAACATTTGATTTATGTGTGTTATTTAATTATTTATGTAATATGCTATATCTTTTGCATTTGTTATGATTAAAGTCTGACCATCCATTGGCCTAATGCAAAGCAATGGTAAGGAAAAACCTAAAAAGGGACTGCCCGGATCACAGCCCCTCTGCTGTAAATCAGTCAGCATGCTAGGCAACTACGGCAATTTTACTTAACAAAAATATTGTAAGATATTCACCGTGGATCCCAGTGCAGCTGCCTCCCCTGCACTCACGGTGTGTGTGTACTTTTTTAAAACAGTTAAAAAGTGTGTAATAAAGGAAATGTTATTGGATGGGGTAGTGGACCCAAAACAGAGCTCCTGGTTTATATAGTATGACCGAATGTAAATTTATGTAATCAGGAAAATGTTGTTTTTAGTGTTGAGGCTTCTAGAAGTGAAAGCTGGAGGTTGGATTCTAATCAGTGACCTCTTGCACCAAGGAGCAGTGCTTTACCACTTCTCTACAAAAGTGAATAAACTGAAAGAAAAGTGAAAAAGAAAAAGAAAGTGAGCTGAAAAAAACATGAGTTTGAACATCAGTTAATCCATCAATTCTATTTCTCTCTTCAACATTAGTATTATCATTCATTTATTGCTTTTTCTTTACTTCAGCTTTCTGATATTTTCTCCCTATTCCTAAACTGGTTTGTTTCAGCTTTCTTTTCTTTCTTTTTTGAGTTTATTTTGAACATATATAAAGCTTGAGCTAAACCCTTAACGCCTCTCTGCAGTCTTGCAGGTGTTTCAAGTATTAATTAGCGCTTGGGTTTCTGGGAAATTCTGGGAAACTCTTAGAGCTACTCTCAAGTTCTCTCTTACTACACCTCCCAGACCCCCTGCTGGTGATTTGCGGCGTGGCCGGACCTCTTGCAGGAAAAATAAACTGACATAGTACATCATGTTTGTTTGTTTGTTTGTTTGTTTATTTGGGATTTTAAAGTTATATTTTGGGTACAGTCATGACAGGAAACGGTTATTAATACACAAGTTTAATCAGTACACAATTGAACAATTGTCTATCTCCAATTCACCTCGAAGCACATGGAGTAAACCCACACAGACATGGGAGAACATGCCAACTACACACAGAAACGACCCGGACTGCCCAAACTGGGGATGGAACCCAGGACCTCCTGCTGTGAGGTAACAATGCTACCCACTTTTTCATACATACAAAGAGCTTTCAGGTGTGGCAGTAATTGGTATCTGGCAGCATAAAGTACCGGCCATTTATTTTTCTATTTTAACTAGCAGACAATTGTATAACAACCCATGATATAACATAATTTCATGTAAATAATGTTAGCATATATCAAATAACGTGTAACTGTTAAAGCAGGGCTACATTTGTTAGCCCATTTTAGCCAAACTACATTACAAGATTGAGTCTTTTTCTGCAATTTCATTCACACAGTGATATAATGGGGTTGTTATCTTTCTTTTAATGTGAAAGGAAATGGACAGGACAAGGACAGTATGCCCTGTACTGGGAAGGGAGGGTTTTGGACATTTTGTTACAGTATATTTTATAAATATGTGTTATAATCCCATAGCAGGACTAATTCCATGAAGAGCAGAAACATAGTAAGAAAAAAAAATACAAAATTCAAGTACTCTTGGGGGGATTAGGGGATTTTTCTTACTTCTACAACTAAAGCAATAACAACTTTTATCAAACAGGAGACTGACTTGATTAATCTAGCTGATTTAATCTTATCCAGTTCAGTCAATTAAAGAACTGCTGGGTAGCAAAATTATAAAATAGGGTTAACAGTGAAGGTCAGTGACAAAAAAATGACTTGCTCTTTTTAAACATGGGTGTGCATGTCTAAGAGAGGTGTGTTGTGGGAGATGCTCTGTTCACAATAGCTGTAAGTGACTCAGCAGTCGATTCAAATGAAGTGAAGAATAAGATTCTCTTCTCAGTCAGCTTTCCATTTAAACTGTAATTAATGAATGTGGTTTGATGAATTGAAGGGTTCCAATAAACACCAGCTTCTGGAACATTTTGTGTGACTTGCTTTCCTTAGAGTTTAATATTATCACAGAGCTCCTCATTCTGTCAAATGAGTTAAAAGCTGGCCCCCATTAGTAGTATAATAGAATTGAATCAAGCAAGATACATTTGATTAGCTCTTCAGACAGGCTCTTGCTTTGTCTTTTACTGTTTGTGGTTTGGGGGCACAAAAAGACTGAATGGAAGAGTGAAACAACATGGTAAGGAGAATTAAAACAGATTAAATGGGAGATGCAGGGTGGCACTGTTGCATCACAGCAAGAAGGTCCTGGGTTCTCACCCCAGGTGGGGTGATCTAGGTCCTTTCTGTGAAGAGTTTGCATGTTCTCCCCGTGTCTGTGTGGGTTTCCTCCGGGTACTCCGGTTTCCTCCCACAGTCCAAAGACATGCTACCAGGTTGATTGGAGATACTGTCCTGTTGGTACCTGCGAGGCACTGCTGCCCCATGCAGGGTGTTACCATGTGCCTTGCGCCCGTTGAAGAGTTGGGATAGGCTCCGTATGAGACCTATCATGAGACCCACAACATGGGCCCTATTTTAGCTATCTTTGACAAGCCGTCAACCACGCACAGCTTGATTTTGGGGTGTGGCAGGGTGTGGTCGTTTCTATCTTAACGATGGGAAAAGTATTCTTTGTTTAGTGCGGAATCTGCGAAAAGGATGTACTAAGTCTCTAATTTGTGGGTGTGTTTTGGGCGTAACGAGAAATAAACCAAACAGTGTGTCACTTGCCAGTCCATTTTAGAGTCCGGATAATATGGATTGTGGATCATATAGACCAATTTCTGTAGATTATAGACTATTTACTTCTACTGTGGCCAGGCGACTGGGAAAGTCCCTACCCATCCTGATACACCAAGACCAGACAGGTTTATACAGCAGCACCAAACAGTGGATATTATACGAAGGTCACTACATTTCATAGATCAGTAATTAAGTTGATGCAGAAAAGGCATTTGATTCAGTTAAGTGGATCGTTCTTTACAGAACTCTCCAAAGATTTGGCCTACATGACGTAATCATTAAAACTTTAAAGGCATTATATGACACACCAAGGGCAAGAATAAAAATGAATGGATACATATCATAGAAAGAGGCTTGAGACAGGGATGTACATGGTCACCTAAAATATTTGCTTGATATTTAGCTCAATATATTCAACAAAATATAAATATTAATGGAATTACAATTAAAGGAATGGAACATGAATTGGTGTGTTATGCTGATGATATTTTGATTTTCCTAGGGCAACTAACTCAGTCCTTACCACAATTAATGCAGGTAGTCTAACAATATGGTCAATTATCTGGTTATAAGATTAATGTAGGCAAAACTTAATTTCTCTCGTTTCACTATACCCACCAGGGACAATAAAAAATAGGTGACAAGAATATCTGAAGAAGAACATAGGAACAGTGTTTTTTACATGTTTATAATGTCAGCCTAACTTTAGCCAACATAAAAAAGCCACAGCCGCACACAGTGATCATGAAGGGTTTTCAGAAACTAGTCCTTACATGTCATCTCTGATCAGCTCATGTTATACCTAAAAGATCTACAGAAGATCCCATCCCTATGGATCTTCATATTGTGCCACATCACCTCGGGCACCACGGGGGGACTACGTAGATGATCCTTTTTCAATTTTAGCTCTGCACTCAATGAAACAAAGTAAACTGCTGATTACTGACCATCATCTTTCCCCCTCTACCCACATGATCTCTCCCCAATCTCAACCACTACCTGAAAAGTGGACCAAACTACAAACAAGCTGTTACATTGGATTCAAGACCATGGTAACATACCTATGACAACTGATCACACATTAACAAAGTGTCCCAAATATTCCAAAGAACAATGCTAAACACAGATAGAGAAACAATTGACAGAATATTTAATCACATTTAATCAATACGTTTCTAAACAACACAAAACTGATAACCCACATTAGGAACTGGTTTAGAATCAAGCTGTAATGAAATGAGGGCTGTAATGTAACACAAAACAGGGTAACTAAGACAGGTACCAAGAAGACAAGACCCAAGCAGAATACTAAGCAAACAAACACTAACCTACACTAATTATGTGAGCGTAATTAAATCAAACTGGAACAACGTAATGAAAACTAAGAAAACAGGGACTAAGGTAAACTCAACAGACAGTGGGGCTAGTGCTAATCATACAAAAAACAACAGAGAAAAAATCCCAATTAAAATCATGTTCCTAAGCCCCACCATAGTTCCTCAGAAGTACTCCTAAATAACTGCAGGTAATTAGCCCTGTGGGAACCATTCCATGCCATTGGGCCCTTGAGCAAGGCCCTTAACCCTCATTACTTCTGACAGGGTTCAGCAGAGTGCGGTCAAGTTCATTGAAGGCACTGGGTGTGTTCAAAAACCTAGGATATTGTCTAAGTTTCTTACTGTGTACAAAAGCTTTCTAAGCTTTAATAAGTTAGCATCGTGCTATACAGATTGGATGAGGTGGCACGTTTTAGCATGTCAACTAACATCTCACAAGTACTGAAAATGGTCACAAGCCCGAACTTGCAAATAAATGTGACACTCATATATTTTTTAATTATATTTATTAATAAATCTGATTATTTATTTACATTGTCCCACATCATTCGTCAGATTTATTATTTTCTTGTTCAAAAGTCTTGCTCCACTGAATGCTTGAATTTCATATCGGATATTCCTTCGTTCTTCATTGAAAAAAGCATTAAAACTTTTTTTTATGTCATCCAGGATTTCAAGCAGGATTGCCAAGTCAAACGTTGTCCGACACGTCACTTTCTACTGATCTGTGTTGGCCCGTTACCAAGGAAATTGAGCACAGCTGTGTTAAGGGGGATTCATTTTAGAACTTAAATAAGAAGTCAATCAATTCTTGGTTTCAGATTTCTGCCATATATGGTATGTGTTTAAAAGCATATCATCACCATAGTTACAGTAGGTAGCTCTGCCACCAATGTTCTGCCTTTGTGACATCATCTTGATGTCACAGTAGAATGCTGTGACATCACATTCTAACAGAATTATTAGATATGTGGAGAACCTTTACTGTACATCATTTCTCATCTTTGCTGGTTGTGCTACCCAACGTGCATTTATAATGCAGCGATTTTTTGGTAGATTTGTGTTTTTACGTGGGCGATCTGTTCATCCTCTAACGACTTCTCAGGATGTTGTTAGTGGTGGCGCCAAAATGGAAGAAAACGTGAAGGTCGAGAGCCAGATTACAATAGAAGGTTATTTGTTCAAAAGAGCCAGTAATATCTTTAAAACATGGAACAGGTGAGTACAAAGCTAAAAGGAAAAGTTGCTTGTAGATAACAATAGCTTATTTGACTCCTCTAATAGCATAGTAATAATGTCTTAACACTTAAATGTAATATTTAAATTACTTGCAATTTTTCATTTTTGTTTATCCTCAGGCGCTGGTTCGTTATTCAGAACAACCAGCTAATGTATAAAAAGAGGTTTAAGGTTTGTCACATGTCTTATACCTAAGATACAATATTTTACCTTTAACTGAAGTATGTTTTTGCATCATGGTTTAAAACATATTTTTTCCCCACAGCGTAGCCCCACTGTGGTGATTGAAGATCTGCAGCTGTGCACGGTTGAAGAGCGTGAAAACCGCAGGAGGCAATTTTGCTTTCAGGTGGTTTCACCTACAAAGTAAGTTTAGTTTACCATTATCCATGAAAATTCATTTTGACTATTAATTGCACTCAAAAATCCTTGTACCCAGTATTTTGGTGTGTATTAGCATTCACGATCAAAACAGAAGTTAATCCTTATGAACATTTGCTTTTAAAGTGATTCAGATGTTACCATCAGATGTATTGTTCTTAGAATCCAGTTTTGCATCTAATAACTTATATTTGTGTGTGTGTGTGTGTGTGTGTGTTTATAGGACCTATATGTTGCAGGCTGATACAGAGGAGAAAAGACAGGCTTGGATCACAGCCATACAGAACATCATAGCAAACACTGATAACGTAGAATGTATAACAGAGGTAACTTTATTTCAATTCTGTTTTTACCCCTCTTTAGAGGATCAGTGAAGTTACAAACAATGTACAAACAATTTAATCCAGTGATATTTCTGTACAATTCATGTGTGTAATTAACATTATGTACATTTGTGTGAAACATTGTGTTTGATTCCACCACAAAGCTGTCAGACAAGGTCATGGATTTGAATGTTCAGCAGAAACAGTTCAGTAGATCTAAAGTCCAACAAAGAGACTCACAAACAGAACACAACACATCAGGTGAATTTGAAACGAACAGAAAATGCAACAGTTTAACAAGAACTGCTTTTATTTTATCAAGCACTTGCTAATATGTAAATGTTCTGACTCTAACTGAATGAAGTCAGTCGTTTAGAAGATTTTTTGTGCCTTCCTTTTACATAATGAATTGTATAATTCCTTACATCAGTTGTACCCCTGATAAGTTTGATCTTAGTGATTTACAGTCATTTTATTGTTTTTTTAAGTGTCAGCTGTGAAAAGAAGGAGAACAAGAAAACCATCCATCAAGAGAACATACTCTGCTTCTAAAGGTAATTCAGTCTATCACATTTTGTATAGAAACTATGAAATATGAGTTGGTTTTTAATCTATATTAAAACCTTTTTTACAGAAAACTTTGATCACCGGTACACCATAGGAAATCTGCTGGGACAAGGAGGCTTTGGTTCTGTCTTTGAAGGATTTTGTAAAGCAGATGGAAAACAGGTGACATATACAATTACTTCAGTTACTTTTGGCTTTGCAAAGGGGTCAATGTTTACAGTTTACATCAATGTGTTCATATTTTCATGAATGATGTTTTGTGTATCTGAACAGGTTGCTATTAAATATATAAAGAAGGGTTGGACGGATAGAGTCATCACCATTGTAAGTAACACCTAAGCTCCAAATTCAGGACCCTGGTTCAGATTGTATTAGATTTAATACAGTTCATTTTATTCTAGTAAATATGCCATCTTATGCAAAATGTAACAGATCTGTTAATTAAACCATGCCGACCATGTCCGTTTTGTTATTAGCCTGGTGAGACACACAGTCTCCCTGCAGAGGTGGCATTAATGCAAATGGTGTCTAAGCCACCTCGCTGCAGACATGTGCTGGAGATTTTGGAGTGGTTTGATATGCCAGAGAACTACCTCTTGATCCTGGAGCGACCAGTCCCCTGCATTAATCTCTATCAATACCGTCAAGGCCGCCGACTGCTTGAATCTGTGGCTCAAATCATCATGTGGCAGGTGGTTGTGGCTGTTCGTCACTGCCGTGATCGTGGAGTTCTGCATCGTGACATCAAGGAGGAGAATGTTCTCATAAATGTAGACAGTTTGGAGGTTAAGCTCATTGACTTTGGCTGTGGTGACTTGCTCATGTTCACCCCTTACAGAAACTTTATAGGTATTTAGATTTCAGGAATAAATAGTTATGAAATATGAGATCTCAAAGAGATGCAGATTCTTGTATTAATAATTCCTCTCTTTTTTTAGGCACAATGCAATTCAGTCCACCTGAGTGGATAACTAAGGGTAAGTACGGTGGTTGCCCTGCGACAGTGTGGGGTCTTGGTGTATTTCTGTTTCGTTTAGTGTGCGGAAAGTTGCCGTTTTACTACCCAAAAGAGATTGCTGAAGGAAACCTGATCTTCCCATCTGGTGTGTCTGAGGGTAAGAACATGCAAAACATTTACATTAAGACTAAGTACACACATCCATAAAACATAACAAAAAATGCTACACACATCCATCAAACAACAAAAAGGCTCTAACATATCATTATAAACTGATTAAGAAAGATATCAGTGAATGATAATATTAATCTGTAGTTTTTTCCTGCACTCACAGCCTGCTGCCAACTAATCAGAAGTTGTCTGGCAGAAAATCCAAATAGCCGGCCCAGCCTTGAAATGATTCTCCAGCACAACTGGTTTCAAGAGTAACTTAGCAAGTAAGTACAGTAAGTACAAACTTACTAGAACTAGTAATGAGACTGATCGGGCATATAACCAGATTACTTGTTCTTGTGTTTAGTAATCTAAAATATCCCATGACTGACTGTCTTCTTCTTTTTGGATTTTATCAGTATGGATTTTAAAGGATGGATCATTGGTGAGCGTGGATTAAATAATGACCAAATGTGTATTAAACCTTTATTACTATGGAGTGGGAGAAAGAAAAGAAATTAGAATTTGCATATCTTATGAACAGATATTTTTTTCAAAGTCATTATGCAAAAAACAGAAAAGATCATCCATGAAATTCAGATACCAAAATTCCTCACCTAAGTACATGGCAGGAGAAGCAACAGCTGTGTTACATAAGACACCACAGCTTTTTACAGTAAGTATATGTTAACAATTTCTTAGACTAGTATTTTCAATGTACCTTGATAGGATTTGAACTGTTAACATTTAAGGTTTTATTTTCTTTATCAACAATATACAACTGTGAGAGCCACACCATCAGCCCTGCAAACACAAGTACCTGTCTGGCTGAAGAGCTAAATTGCTTTTTTTCTTGGTTTGAGGACAGGACTACTAAATGGTGACCATGATGTGGCAGTGTTGTGAGAGCATAACGAGTGGTGAAGGATGGATTGCAATCCTTAAAATTATATCAACCAAACAAAACAGACATCACCATGGGAGTTTCACCAAGGAAATATTCCCCCCTTGAAAAAATCAAAAGCAAACTAAAGACAAAACAGATAAAGCAAACCACTTACAAATACAAAATACAATTGGCAACCCCAGAAGCAGCACTTGAACAGGAATGTATCAGCTTGGTCAAAATGGCAACCCCATGTGCAGACGGACAAAGGAGAAAGAGAAGAAAATCCCAACCCAACCACCAGGAGTTGAAAGGCTCATGGTACGGACACACACCCAGCACCCAATGCCCAAATAAGTAGTAGTAGTAGTAGTAACACAGTTTTACAGTTTTCATTACTGCAATAACGACCAGGACATCACATGGAACTACATAAATATACTTTTTGATTTTAGTTCTGCATTCAATGGAACATCTCAGAAGATCTGATAACCAACTCCTTGGTCTGGGTCTCCCCCATCCAGTCTGCACCAAATCAAGCATTTTAGTTTGTCTTAAACCTGCCCATCATCTATCCTCCGCTACCCCATAAGCACTGGAGAACCAGTCAGCCAACAAGGTCAAGAAGGTTAGGCAAAGACTCTTCTGAAAGAAATACCTGGAGATGAAGCTGCTAGTGGCCTTCTGCTCAGCCAACACCGGGCCAAGCATTCTGTCCCCCTGCATACAAGTTTGGTACACAGTCTGGACCACAGCAGATAACAAAGCAGGAATGAGCAATCATAATTATGTTTCATGCAAATGTGCCAACAATAATAATAAAAAAAGAATTTAATAGTGACAAGTATGGCATCCGTTTGTACTGGATCCTAAGACACTGTGGTATGATTGAAAATACGAAAACAGACAAAATAACAAAGAAAGCCAATAATCACAGCCTAAATTTTAAAAATGTGGCGGGATGAATGGGAAATACAGAAGGAGAACAAGCCACACAACACCCACTCCCAACACCCCAATCTCAACCACTGCCTGGAAAGTGGACCAAACTATACACAAGCTGTTACATTGGATCTAAGACCAATAGGAAAATACCTATAACAATTGAACAGAAATTAAGAAAGTGTCCTGAATCCTCCAGATAATGATGATAAATAGTGATAGAGATGAGACACAATGGACAGAATTTTCAATTAAACCAAAGTGGACACAACACAAAACAAATAATAAATAAACAAAAAATAACTTATAGAATGAAAATACCAAATATATGTAAAGAAAAACAATTCAAATCAACATGTGTTAGCATATCAACTAACATTAGGGTGACCATGTTTAGGTTTAGGTTTAAGTATCATTTATAAAATGTAATGTCAAGACCATAGTCTGTTGTTAGGAATATTTTAACATGTTCAAACAAGTAAATATCTTTTTATAATAAAAAAAAACTTCCAATGTCAATGAAGAAGTAACTGTAAAGCAGTTATTCAAATGTTTTACAAACTGGAATCCTGTTCCGAGTCATTTGTTTAAGTCGATTCGATCTCTCAAAAGAACCACTTATTTAGGCTGTTGCTGTGGTGACTGATTGTATGTCTGGACCGACCAATGCTGCCATGCAAGAAGGCGGGACATAAAGAGAAAGGTCCAATCAATGCAGAGCCGCACTTGAATGGCAAATCGAATCCCAGACATTTTTGGCAGTATAGAAATTGAGCCCGGATGATTATTGTAGACCTCAAAAAGTGGACGTATGGTCACCCTAACTAACATCTCCCTCTTTACACTGAAAAGGGTTGAGAAACCTGAACTTGCAAATAAATGACACACACACATACCGTCTATATATTTTTATTTGCTCCGCATCGTCTGCCATATTTCATTATTTTATTTCTTTATTTATTTATTGTCAAAAAGTCATGTTCTACTGAATTCTGGGATTACGTTCATAGTTAAGGATGCATCAGGTGCTCCATCATTTTTCACTGTTAAACTTAAGATGCCTTTCTAGAAAGTTTTTAAGACATGTAAGATTTCAAACAGTCTTCTTGTCACAAGCAGACATTGGATGACGTGAAATGCGGTCTATGTAGACAGATTCGAGTGGGGGTGGTGTCCGCTCCTCCTCGTGGTGCCCCTGGAAACTCCTCGCTTTGGCGGGGTGAGCTAAACACGGACAGATCAATACATTGTCATTTTCCCACAGATCACAGTCAAAATGATTGCCAGTGTCCACCCAAGTCGACGTGGCAGGGTCTGGCATGACCCTGTCGACAAGTGTGTGAGGACTCCCGACGCAAGGACGACGTTAGGACACAAGTAAGCAAGTCCCCAAACAACACGGCAAGATCAGGCCCCGACACTCAACTTTGGCACAATGAACGGAGCAGCGATCTTGCGAAGGCTCTACCAAAAACCTTGACAAACCTTCAATGGTGTCGGCATTGTAATGTCAAAGCACTTTCATGACTATGTTCAACCAATCCAACCGCACCAACCTATCCTCCACCCCCCTACCCCCCTCTCACTGCACTGACCCCGTTGCTGCACGACTCCATACAGACCAAGCTCAAAATTGAGAAAATGGAGACTGCGACCCAGACGAGCCAACCCTGCAACTAAACTAAAAAAAATGTAATTAAGACCAAAGAGTGTATGTGTGTGTTTACAAATTCTACATTTGTCTCTGCGATTGATGGGTTATTTAGCACTCAATGCTCTAACCCCTTCTATGCCTATTCTACTATGGCTCCCTGATGTTTACATTCATTTTTCTGGTTTGATGCATCTGTGTATAATATATGCAGTTCAACTGGCATTGCTCTGTGACCTCGCTACATACACTGCAGCTGCTAACATCGATATCATCCTCTACCTCCTGTGCCTTGTGTTAGTTAACCGGTTGTTTGGATCTCTGATCGTGGGTTCAGGAGATACTATTAAAAGTTGCAACGTGGAGTAAGCCACATTGTTCTACAGGAGATTCCTTGCTCTACCACTCAGCATCAGTCCATTAATTCCATATCACATCATCTGTCTAAACTGGCTATGCAGAACTATCGCTCACTGACAAAGCTACACTAGTATATAGCCTCATTGGACAATATCATCTGGACCTAATCTGGTGCCTGCGCACAAGTTTATGCTGCAATTCCTCCTAAATTTAAATACCTAGCCTCATTCAGAAAAACTGACGAGGGATGGGGGGTCTTGCAGTATTATTGAACAAAGAAATAGAAATGTGTATGTGTAGTTTACAGGAGGTCTTTTCCCTAGAATTCATTAGAAGAGCTCTATACCTGAGTTCTTGTTAGAATATGGAGAAGTCGCTATCATTTCATTTTCTTCCTCAAGTATTGTATTGTTCTAGGTGATTTCAACATTCACCTTGGATAAGAATCTGCCACTGAATTTATATTACTTTTGTTAGGATTGGCACTGGTGGATTCAATCGAGGGGACGCTGGTCCGGAATGGGCGGAGCCAGCCTGAGATTTTCACAGACGGGAGTAAAGCCTGGGCCAGCCCAAGCGAAATGAAATAGTAAATGCGCTTATATTATGCGCTAATAGAGAAATAAATACAGAAGCTCGTTTTTTGCTCGGAGTGGGATTCGATGTTTTCACGCACCGCAAATGAGTGGTTTAGCCAATAGTCATCCTCCACTGAATTAGTGGTTTAGCCAATAGTCATGAGGCGTCAGTATTAAGGAGGTGAACTCAACATTCACGTTTATAAAAGTAAAACTTACATATTTTATATTCCGTTCTTGCTAATTTAATAAGCACGCGATGGCTGCCTGAAGTAAACAATAGAACCGGAAGCATGCTGGTTACCACGCGGTAGCCACGCGTCGTCCGCGTTTCCCGTGGACAGTTATTTATCTCGTGATCGTGGTTCATCCCTAGATAAATAAATGAATGAATAAATAAGTAAATAAATTAATAGCAAGCTGCGGTCTCTTGACTGTGCAAGTGATGCAGTAAAAGTCACCACTGCGCAAATAGAAAGGGTCACACCAGAAAGCACTATCCCTGAGATATATTTTTATTACCTCAGCCAAAAAAGGCTTACCCACGGTTCAAAGAGAACGCATGTTACCGGTGTCCCTAACAAAGTGTGC
>JAYDZG010000009.1:10611698-10623792 GCA_034509265.1 Microcambeva bendego | reverse complement strand
ATATTTATATAATTTACAAGTTTTACTCATATTTAGTAATCCAAGTGTCCAATTTAGTGTCCAATTAGACAGAATATATTTCATAGTTTTGTCTATGAAATAACTATGATTGAAAATAAATCAACTGAAAATAAGTTAATTGTTCATCATGCTTGCTCTAAAATGACTGACTAAAAGCTAAATGGGTTTTAATTGAATAACCTTTATTTTCAGAGCTTGAGACTGTGCTGAAGAAACGACGCTTGGCTGTCGGTGTTGAGAATAAGAACCCTCAGCTGTCTGCGCCACTCTCCCCGGCTCGGTTGCGACAGATAGAATTAGCGGTGAAGCCAGACACTCCTGCCATAGCCTCTGTTCGCCTTCGAGTGCAGCAGCTGACCCAAAGACGAGATGGTAGGAGAAGCTTAATCTCTTCACATTTTTTCTCCACAAGCTCTGTTCATGTTGGACAGAGACGATGTGTGGTTTGTCTTGGTAGGCGCAGCTGCTCTGGTCCAGCGCTGTATGTCAGATCCTGGAGCGGAGAGTCCCTCCAGTGGCTTGCTGCGAGATGTTTGTCACATTGGTAAGTGCTCTGACCTGCAACTTCTAACATCCTACACAAACCTCACAGCGCACATAACAAGGTTTTCCAGATGTGTGAGTTTACTGATGATGAGGTATGATAGACAGCCGTGGAAAAAATAAAAGACCACAGAAAATGATAGTTTTACTGTAAACTATTCTATAAACCATAATAAAAATAGATTATAATGAAACAACACAGAAGCAGCCAAAAGAAGAATGCCCCCTATTTCTCAGAGATTAATATTTACTGCAGCTGATGAATAACTCTGACTAAAGCAGTAAGACTAGTTTAATTTAATTCATTAAAATATGAAGGTTAGAGTGATCTGTCAGTCCAGACGATCAGAACCATCAAAACAGGGGCAAAAATGGCAGGAACCTAGTTGCACATGGTCAATTGAGAATCCATCCTCAGCTGACATTGGTTGTTGATTATATGGACTGCAAATTCTATGGATGTATATTTTTTTGTAGTACTTCTGATCAGTCAATGTTTTTTACTGGTTTTCTCAGAAGATATATTAGTCAGCAGTAAATCACTGGCGATGAGTAAAACAGTAGTAAAATGTAGTTATACCAACATGCATATTAGATACAATTTACATTGTTACATGTGCTCCATGTTCTGTTTCTGCGTTCAAGGAGGAGGTGAATTCAGCTCCCGGGTGGAGCGATTTAAGAATCAGAAAACAACACCAGAAAGCAGCCCAGGTCATTCCTCGCCAAGTACTCGCCACCTTTCTGATTTTGTGCACAACATGCAGCAGCAGCTGAACACTGTAGTGACACCCAGCACTAAGGAGGCCTCTCGTATCCGTCAGGTATGGTGTGTGGAAAAACTCTTAGTCTGAGAACCACTTAAATGGCTAAAAAGCTGTTTGATTGGTCAAAAATGATTTCTTCTTTGAAAAAAAAGACATTGATTGATTTTGCCCATATAAAGTGATTTGTTTGTAATAACAGTTGGAATTCCTGAATGTATCTCAACATGGTATTGAAAAGGGATGTAATGATTCAGCACTTAAGTGATTATTTTGAATTAGTGATTCTTTTAAGATGGATCGATTCACTGTAAACAGCAGGGGGTGCTCATGCTTAGTTTTTTTTTATTTTTTAATAATGAATCCAGTACTACTTCATAAATTGAAGAACATTTTGGTTTTGATCAGGGGTGTCAGGGTTAAATTCATGTTGCTTTATGCACTTCTTGCTTCTTCAAGGCATGGGCTTGAATGGCTGGATTTTCATTGAAGGAAATTATTATTGTTAGTCTGTGAAAAAAAGGTTATTATTGAAATTCAACTCAAAAGGCTCCACATAGAGAAATATATATTTATATGTTTTTTTTCATGTGAAAAGGTTCATCTTGTATCTGATGAGATGAACAAACTTCAACTGTAGATTTTTTTTTTTAAAGAAATATCAAGGTTGACCCCCGACTTTTTATGTTTTTAATTTTATCTGGCACCCCTTGATTATTTTTAATAACAAATATTAAAAGGAAACTTTAAGTTAATACATTTGTCTTCAATTTAATGTTTGAAAAAAATCACACAGTGTACCCTGTATCGTGAATCCTATCGCATCATGGGTAGAGTGTATTGTTACATTCCTTGTATTCGGGGTAGCACTGTCGCCTCACAGCAAGAACGTCCAGGGTTCGATCCCCAGGTGGAAGGGTCCAAGTCCTTTCTGTGTGGAGTTTGCATGTTCTCCCAGTGTCTGCGTGGGTTTACACCGGGTGCTCTGGTTTCCTCCCACAGTCCAAAAACGTGCAGCCAGGTTAATTAGAGAGACAAAATTATCCATGACTGTGTTTAATACAAAACTTGTAAAAAGATTAACCTTGTGTAATGAATAACCGTGTGTCTGTCATGAATGTAACCAAAAGTATAGAACATGAAGTTAAAATCCTAATAAACAAACAAACATTCCTAGTATTGAATAAAGGGTGTAAACAATTGTCGAACACATCTGAGTTGTTTATTTAAGTATGAATCTATTTTTAAAATAATTAATACGCTGTTCATTAGTAAATAAGCACGTCAGAGAGAGTTTATGATTCTCTGCAGCAGTAATGTGCTTAATATTGCACCGAGAATGACCATGTTTTCATGAATTTGAGGGGTTTGTATTGTAGTTATATTATATAATGTGTGTGCATTTATTCCATTTTTTTTCAGGCTCGAGAAGATGAGCTGAAGTCACTCAGAGTTCAGCCTCTCACAGAAAACATGTGGCTTAAAAGAAGCTTGTCTGACCCCTCTCTTCCAGAAGTAGGTTCTTTTATCTCAGATAGGTCATGTCTAAAACTCAAGTCAGCCAAAGGGCTGCTTCACTAACCAGCTCTTGTTTTACAGAGGTCCAGGAAAACCCATTGGCCCCCACTTCAGTTTGGGAATGTGAGCATGTTTCTGATTAAAGTGGCTTTTTGTTTGTTTTTACTTTACCCACCATGCTCTTATCCAGGCATTTTCAACCTTGGGGTCACAGAAAACTTTTTCAAACTCTTAACACAAAGTTCTATTTATTCATTCCTACATTGATTTTCATGTTCACCACTTTATCATGGTGAGGGTCACAGTGGGACCGGTTGCCCGTAATCACTGTGCTTATTGCAGTAACATATCCCAGATAGGACCTCAGCCACCTCACCCATCCCGGATAGCACCACTGTGGCTTGAACCCTGAATCCTACCAATGGGCTTGTGGGATTTACAACTATGCAACTTGCCACATTCTATGGAAATTTTAAACTCCTTTATTTTGTAAAAAAGTGTTTATTTCAATAATTTTTAAAACTTGTGACACTGTCGTGTACAAAAATAAAGAAACGATCCTCCGATGTACTTGCTAGGATGACAATGAGTCAAACATCAGAACGAAAGACGCTGACATCAGTGGCGTGACCGAAATGGTTGGAGACAGCTTCAATGAAAGAGATGGAGAGATCCAACAACTTGGTACGAAATTTTGTCCTCAAATCTAAATTTGAGCTATATTTACACAAGACATGGACCAACAGTAGAGCTTAGCTGGCATACAACCAACTAAAAGCGTTCTTAATTTCAGAACATGTGGCACCGCCTAACGAACAACTGAGCACCAGTGCACTTATCGACGAGATGTTTGAAGATGTTCTGCATGCCGCCAACAAAGAAGAAGAAATGGAGACCGGGAAATGTGATGAGAGTCTTTCTGAAACCCACAAGGAAGAGGAAGCCGACCCCGAGACGGCTAGAAGTGAATCCAGGTCCCCGGTTCTTAACTCTGAAGGGGATGAAGGTAGTGAACAAGGAGCTAACGGTGCTGAAAAACCAAAGGAAGACGGTGAGAAGTCCACCGAAGAAGAAGTAGCCGAAGAGCAGGAATTGCACTCTAACTGCGGTGAAAGAGAGGCAAAGCTTAAAGAAGAGAGCCGGACAGTGTGTACTGAGGAAGACTTCTTGACTCTCCCACCTAGCTGTATTCTCTCTCCTCTCAGCAAATCCATGGAGGCTGTAGTCACACCATTGGTAAAGAGCACGACTTTGTGTTTGACTTATTTACCCTAAGCATTTAGTTTTAGCCTTAAACATTCACATTTAGCTTACTCAGCACTCACATGTAGCCTATTAAGCATTAGTATTTATTCTTATTTACTGTTTTAATGTTTCTTAAACCACATGCCCGTTCTGTTTCACAATATTTAGAGGCTGACCGCTGTTGTGGGTACGTCAATAGAGCAAGAAGAGGTCTCCAAAGAAGACGTTGTCATTCCCCCGGTGGATTCCGCTCCACCTCTGTATAGGTGAGGCCACACAGAAATAATACGCCTACCACCTCCCTGACAGTTGACTGGAAAGCCAAGATCATTAAGTCTTGCTCATTCTGTACAGCATTGATGCCTATCGCTCTCAGAGAAAGAACATTCAAGTCTCTCAGTGTGCGACCCCTGAAGTGCAGAAACAAGTACCTAAGACATCCCATACCAAGCCGTCCATTAACACCAAGGAAACTATAAAGGTTTGTGAGTGTTGATCTATTTTTCCTTTTTACTCCAAGTTTAGTCATATCTAATTATTCCAGTTGTCATACTGATTTAGACCCCTTTCAGTGGGCCTTACACAACACGTGTGTTGTATCCATGCAGTCCTTTTTAACAGGGATTAGTACTGACAGATACCACAATTGCAGGACTAATGATTTTTTGGGGGCTTCTTTTGTGTTCTATGCTGTATAGGCTCTTAATGAAGAGGCTGCTAAACTGCAAACAGTCATCCACCAGACCTTACAAGCCCTTAGCTGCTGCAGTGATGAGGAACATGGCAAAGGATCCCTGCAAGAGGCCGAAGCTGAGAAACTGTTGCTGGTTTCCAGTGGGTAGAGCATAGATCACTAAACGGACATTTTTGTGGATGTAATTCTTTACTATAAATTGTCATCCCTGAATGTTACGAGTACAGGTGAGAAGCATGCCGCCTTGCTGGCTGAGATCAGCAGGCTTCGACAAGGACCCGGACCAGGTTTGAACAGCTCTTCCACCCTGCAGCCCTGTAGGGGCACCGTCAGCATCAGCAGCATTCAGCTCCCTCTTAAAGTGGAGTTTGTGTGCTCTGCTCGCACAGGTGAGTTTTAAATAAGATCAGACGACATGAATACATGAATTTACTCCAAAAAGTGGTTGTACTATTTATTTTATAATCTGATTCGTTAAGCCAGTGCGAACAAATCCTTCTCTCGCCTGCAGGTCGTCCTACACATTATTTTTTCATCCTGATCCGTTACGGTCCGTGTAATATCGTGGCCACCCCATTGGCTACCGCCGCAGATGCGGAGAATGGAGATACCATCATTTTCCCTACATCTATTACACTGTGAGTTCATACAGTTTTAAAAATAAACCTTTAGGTCATTTAATAATCAAACATTATACATATACTGTATATATTTATAATTGTTGTACTCTCGGTCGCTCCCGTTTGGGGTCGCCACATTATTAATTTAGCACTGTTGACTCCCTGACATCACGTTCCCTATTGATCCGGGCCGACTCTACAATGCACTGGTTTATGCATCCTATTGACAAAGTCAGGAATCCTTTCGGCCGCTCCCGTTACGGATTGCCACCGTGGATCGTGGTTCATATTATTGATTTGGCATCTTTTTTTTTTTTTTTACCCGGATGCCCTTCCTGACAAAACCCCTTTATTTATCCAGGCACTACAGTGGACTGGTTTTTATACATCCTAGTGGCTATAGCATGTCACAAAGCCAGCAGAAAAGCAGAGATTCGAACCAAGGAGTTCTGACTCTCAGCTCTGATGTGCAGTGGAAAATCCCACTCCTCTACCTTTTGCGATCCTAGTGGCCCAGACCGCCCCAACTGGGGATCGAACCCAGGACCTTGTTGCTTTGAAGCAACACCATTCATCCCCTATACACATTGTTCATAATCACTAATTTATCCACACAATTATTCACTTCTTGTTTATTACTTTGGGGAAATATCAAATATCAGATTCACTTTCTGCATGTTTTTGAGAGAACGTGTGGTTTGAACCCAGGTCCCCAGGACCAGAGAGATGTGCAACACCCACACTACATGCCGCACCACCATGCCTAAAATGTTTAATAATTCTCTCATGTCTGTCCGTGTGTGTCGCAGGCAGGACATCCGTTCCAGCTTTGAGATTGATCTTGAAGTGTACAGCCTGGTGAGCCATCAAATGCATGTAGTCCCTAAATATGTTGCTCATTTGCTTCTTTTTACATTTCTGTTTCAATCTATAGACATTATTTGTTAAAACTCTTTGGTTTTCAGTCCAATAGTGGAGGTTTTAGCTGCAATGCTAATGTGCAGCACCTCCGGAGCTCCATTAAATCACGAGTGAGTACACATCTGTACTCCTGATCACAAAATGTTTGACATACTTAAACACGTGCTTACGGAACTGTTTGTTTGATCAGGTAACACCAAGAAAGCTACTCAGCAGCATTACGGTACATGTCTATAATATTGTATGATCTTAATTTTACAGTTTAAAAAAAATAAGATGCTGAGATTTTACCAAAACATTATTTTTTACAGAAATCCAACACCTGTTCAGTGTGTAAGTCTTTTTTATTATTATTTTGGTGAGCTTGTTTTTAAACCCCGTAGCTGCTCATCTCTGATCCTGTTTCCTTTTTTTGGACAGCGGGCGCTCCGACATCTCTGGACTCTCGGCGCTCCAGTAACTTCTGTTTAGTTGGTTCTCACAAGATTACCCTGGCCTCACTGGGACAGAAGAAGTTCCCACTGGACAAGGTGTGAGCTTATACACAATTAATGCGGTTTAGACTTTAACTAAACAAGTGGCGAGTGTGTTGCACTGTGGTGGGGTCTCCGGTGATGTAACTGTACACCCTCTTTCCTTGTCCCCTGTTTTTTTTCCTCTCAGATGAAGTTTGAGGGCAAAATCAGGAGACTTCTTGGAGATGAGTTTCAGGAAAAGGTTTCACACTGCCCTCTATTCACCCTTCTTTCTTTTCTGCATGCCGTTATTACACTACTTTGTGTGGCTGCTAACCAGATTTTAACATTTAAAAACATGTTTGGTTATTCATTAGGGCTGGCCGAAATATTTGGGTATTCGGTTTTTAATTTTGGCACTCAGATACTCGTTTTTTTTCTCCTTTGTGGTGTAAAACTCATTCACTTCAAAAATACTTAGAGGAAAAAATCAGAATACCACCTGAAGTAGAAGAGAAATGGTAATTTATCGTCCGTCGTAGATCACTCAATAAATGAGTGACCACTGTCTAGTTCTGCAGTTCTTTTATATTACCCGACAGGGCATCTTATTTATCTGCTTCAGGCTGTGATTACATCACGTGCTTCTATTCTATACCTTCCCTATGAGGAGTCATATGCATCCATGCTCTAGGTTAAAAGTGCTCTAGATTGACAAGCCCAACTGTCCACTGGAACTTGGTCCAAACAACTACACATCAATGCATTTAAACATTAGTTACGTCATTACAATATATTTTTAAGTTATATACTTGACTTAGTTCTAATAATATTCCACACATTCATTAGCAACGCTAGCTAAAACCACACTTTAGTCAAGTAATAATAGAAGTGTGCTTTGCTTAGCTGTATGTGCTATTATTATGTAATACGTATTACAATTCTTGTTAAATTCAAGGTGTTTATTTTTTTAACAGTTTTTATATTACTCGTTGTGGTCGACGTGTTTTTATGTGGAAGTTAACGTGACTTACGCCGTTGCTATGGCGATTAATTCGCGTTGATAAAGTGCATAATTTTCTTGTTTAGCGTGTTTAGCGTACATGGTGTTCTGTTTACAGAAACTTACTGCTAACGCCTGCTTAAATTTAATGTTTATATGATATAATAAGTGACTAGAGCTTTCTGTCTATACGGGAAGGGGCCAAAACTCTTAGCGAGGGTAGAACATGTTGAGGTTGCGTATTGAATATATTAATTTTAAGCTTTGATGTTATTTTAACGACGCGACCCTTCTTATTTTGTTAAATTGAATACATTTTGTAGTTATTAATTTATAGCAGTGGCTTGCACAAAACAATAATGTGCTTGAAATGTACTTGTTGATAATAAAGTACATTAAACTATACTTAACACAGAACGAACGAAACCTTGCGCCATCTGCTGACTGAAAATGGAATCGCAGGCAGGAAACAACTTGCCGCATATAGGATAGGAGCAAAAAAGCTTTTATGGGTGTGATTTAAAAAAAAAACTTAAAGATGCTCACAAATCCAGGAAAAGTCTTTTTTTTTTAATTTTTTTTATTTATATATATTTTTTTGGGGGGGTGTAACTCTTCTCAGTATAACTAGGTCAAGGCCACTCTACGCTTCTATTAAGATAAAGTATAAGACATTGAGAGCAGATGAATATGTTTACAATCTTCCAACAGTTTCTGGTATTGGTGGTTTTATAAAATAAATGGAACATACATAAGAATAATAATGGTCTTGTGTGTATATGACTTTTGGAGAGCGGTGAACAATAGCTTCTATGCTCTCTAGGCCCCCCACAGTCTTAGACTTTGAAAATCCCTGATTTAATGTGCTGCTATTGTAAAAGCTCGACGTGTGCTATTCTTTGATGGGGAAAAAAGTGTGGCTTTAAATATTCACTACCAATCGGTGCTGAATATCCGGAGCTCAAAAAAATGGTATTGGGGCCAGCCCTAGTATTCATACATGACATGTAGACTAAACAATCAGATTTAAAACATTGCTTTAAATATTAAACTACCCATGTTTGCACAATAGGTACATTTGCTGTGTCCGCACAGTTTTGCTGTTAAAGTTTTCTAGTGGGCTTCAGAAACTGTAGCTTTATTGTTTTTGTAGGTGCCGTTCTTGTCTCCCCTTGAGGGTCACGTGTACCTTCAGCTTCGTAGCGAGAGTCACTCGAACATACAGCACCAAGGATTTCTGGTATGTGTGTGGAAAAAACGTTTGATAAATAGAAATGCTGTATAGTTTGCCATTACTAAATATTAAAGGTTCTATTGATTAATTTAAATCCATTGTTTGTATGTTCATTTTTGGCATTTAGTCCATGTTTGAGGATGTGAAAGGATTCGGTGCGTGGCAGCGCCTCTTTTTTAAGCTAGAGGGAGGCCTGCTCTTTTACTGGAACTATCCTAATGAGATTGGGAACAAGGTAAGCAACTTCACTTTCACAAGTATTCTGAAGTGCTTATGTCCAGCCTCCTTGTTTAACTCCATGGTGGCTTCATTTGTGGCACTGACACCTCACAGCGAGTAGGTCCTGGTTTTGATCCCCAGGTGGAGTTTGCATGTTCTCCCTGTAACCACGTGGGTTTCCATTGGCTCATGGGCATAAAAACTAAGCCAAGTCAATGATGCTGAATCCCGATTCACCTAATGGGAGCACCTCCCTGTTTAGTTCTAGCTCTAAATTATATTTTGTGTTTAGCCCAAATAATTTAGGGTTTTTTTCCACTCTGAAATTTGACATTGGCATTGGTAGTTTTAAATGTTCTCAGAGCAATAAGCTAGACATACATGTTTCCATTTGTGATGGCATAGACACAGACTAATAGAATACACCGAATTATTTGATTGAGGTTTAATTTGTCTCATTTAAACCAACATTGTTGTCAATATTTAAAAGTATTTAAAGTATCTCAGACATTGTACCATTTAGGGTGCTGCTGTTTTTGATGGATGTCTTTCCCCACCAAACACCAAATGGCTTTGATCTGTTTAAGTGAAAGTCTAATGTGTTAAAAGAACAAAGTTAAAAGAACCCAAGTGAAATCCCAAGCCTCACCTTAAGAGCAAAAGGTTCAGGTCGGCACACGGTCTGATCTTTTTCCTTGTTTCTCTTGTAGCCAGCAGAGGGCAGCATCTCACTGTGTCACTTTGACTCCCTCAAGCCTGTGGAAAGAGACTCGTGTGCACGCCCACACACATTTGAACTGGTCCTCGCAAGTCCAACGCAAGACACCAGTCCCTCTTTGACCAAGTAAGATGTTTCCCAAATCTCAACACTGAGTGTAATTTTCCCAACATAACAGTTCATTCTGACTTGTGCTGTGTTTTTTTTTATGAAGGAGCTGGTTTTCAGCTGACACCCGAGAGGAGCGCACAGACTGGATGGAAAAGCTGCGCCAGGTGCTTCTGGACCTTCACACATGGAATCGACAACCAGCAGCTCGTGAGAGCGACCCAGCTAACTCCTCCACGAACACAGCAACGTCCCGTGAAAGCATCCTGTAACATTACTCTGTGGTGTTCTTATACCACAGATGAAATCTGAAGGAATTTCATACTGTTTTACTTTAAGTTAAGAGTTTAAGACTCTGGGACTAGCAAACTAGAGGGTAGTCGGCGCAAAAGACCAAAGAGCAGCAGTGAAGTTTAGCCATGAATGTCAAAGAAAATCTTTAATAAGATTTATGTTGATTAAAACACCCAGTATAAGTGTACTTATTTGTTATGGATGAATTTTAAAGTTCTAGTTCCAAACCTAGCAGTTCAGTTTGTGAACATTTACAGCCAACAAGGATTACTTTAGTGCCAGGATTTACTGTATTCAATTAATACATTGGTAGCCTCTTCAACACTAAGATACCTTATAACACTTTAAGGGTGTTCGTTACTGCTTTTGTTTTCTCATGCACTACTTTTCCTGTTTTATTTGCACATGTAAAGTGCCTATTCGATGGTCGAAGTCAAAAACTATACATGCACGTGTAAGAGACCTGGGTGTTCTGGGACTGTGACTCTTCTTTTCCTGTAAATGAACTTGCTTGCTAGTGATTGTTTGGCTTTGTATGACCTCTGTCTGCGTCTTCTGTAAAAGGTACTCGATACGTGGGTTTCTAAGTATAAAGGTAAACACAAACTCCGCTTAAGCCAGAAGAAATTAGTTCTGTGTAATCCAAGAGTCACCATACAACAGTTCTGCGACGGATCAGAAGCTCCAGTGTCGAGCGAGCTTCAATATTTAGCAGCTGAAATCTGGGGCTTGACGTTTGCTTGCTTGACTGTAGACAGTGTCAACAATGTATTGACATGCATGGCAAATTCGTTTCTTTGGTGAGTGGTAAAGTTGCCAGATTGTCACCACCCCGCCCTTTACAGGTGTATTTTTTTTCTTTTTACTTTGACTATACTACAGGCCGGATTTCCCATTTTAGTTTTGCCCTTTGATAAATGTGATTTGCAATCAGGCTAAGTTTATCATTAGATTGTTTACAAGGGCTTCATATTTTTTCCACATGCCCTATATTCTGTAAATCGTAGCAAATATTTGGGAGACACTACTAGAGTAATACTGTAGACTGCAGCATACATGGACATGGCGACATGCCATCATTGCTGAATACTGATCGTATTTTCTTTTGTACCTACTTAAATAACATCTGGTTCCAATCAGTCCACCACAAACATTACTAATACAAAGTAGATTGATGTTTACCAAATGATGTCTTGTGAGGTTTTGACTGTAATGGGGCTTGATTCCTTTGGATGATTAGCAATATCAGATTAATTGTTTACTGTATATTCTTTTTTTCTCTGTTTCTGTGTTTTTTCCATGTTTCTGTATGTCATTTCTCTATCAAACATCTGTATGCAGTACTCTACAATTAGTACAGAATAAATATGGGTATAAAGACCAAAAGCCAAGATTTTTTCTTGCGTAGTTAAATGTCAGGTGTGAACAAATTGTTTCTCTTTTTTTCTTGCTCTGGTTTCATCCCAAAGCCAGAGACATTCAGTGGGGTGAATTGAACATTCAAAATTGTCCATGACTGATTGATATAATCTTGTTACATTCATGACATAAATGGTAGATACTCATTACACAAGAATGAATATGATGTTAATAATCCAAATAACCAATCAAACAAGGGTCAAGAGTGAGTCAAATTACAGGAAGAATTGCTCCAGGGATAACCCATCTCCAATCATACTGCATTTGAATACTGTAAAAACGTGTAACACTAGCCTTTATCGGAGTTTAAAAGAGTTT
>JAYDZG010000009.1:10463130-10479202 GCA_034509265.1 Microcambeva bendego | reverse complement strand
GTCAAGGGACAATGAGTTTATTATGGTGTGTCTCTTCATACACAAGGCTGATCTGTATATGAACTTTCCTCGTGCTGACCCCTGCACACCTGTCAGGTATTGAAGTATTATTAGAGAGGAAGGGTAATGCATTTAGGGTAACTTGGACTCAACTAAATTAAGGACATAATTTGTGTGTGTGTGTGTGTGGGGGGGGTACTGTAAACAAAAATCTAAATAAATATAGTAGCTTCAAATAACACTTACGGCAGAGGTCGGGTGTCCTCCAGTTGACACATACACCCTGTTGTCTACATGCACTACTGTAGGCAGCTAAAAGGTCACACACCACAGAAGGGTGGCAGGCAACCTGGCGACACATGGCCACATAGTCCTGAGGTGGCACCAGGACATGGCACTGGCTAAAAACCTCTGACATTAACAGCTCACAGCTCTGTGCCAATCCGGCCTCACAGTCTGACTGTTCTCCATCCCAAACACACTCTCCTAAAGCCCATGCTTTAAGGTATATGTCTGAATCTGAAGTTTCTAAACCATCAGGAAGCAGCAAGTTTTTCCGATCGTCTGAGCATGAACCTAAAAAAAGAATTAAATTGAGAGGCTTGTTTATATCTGTGAAAAAGTACTGCAAATTTGTTAGTGAATGCGTTCAAAACAAGACATGTAAATGCAAAATATGAATTCATTAAAAACAGCTAAAAACACTGTGCTATTAAAAATATTATTGAGTATAATTAAGGAACCACCCTTGCGAGGTCACCAGTCAATCAGTGGGCATGACCACAAACACACACTCACACACACAAATTCACACCTAGGGCAATTTTTATTATTTCCAATCAACTATACCCCATGTTTCTGGACTGTGGGAGAAAACCAGGAGAACCCAGAGGAAACTCCACAAAGAAAAACCTAGACCACTCCACCTGAATTGAACAGTGTTAACCACCAAGCCTCCATACTGCACAAAGACTCCAAAATATATGAAAATAGCAAGAAAAAAAATAGCTTTTGCAAGAAAAAAGTGAAGTGATCTCAAAACCTTTAAAAACAGCGTTTATAAAATGTACCTTAGAAATCTCAATATCAATGAAAAGTCAAAGGGACAATGGGGTGGTTCTTCTGCAATAGTTTTAGATATAGTTTGAGATCTATGAAGTCTATAATATTTGAATATAGCGTACATACCACAAATGCCGGTGGTGTTAGTGATTACGGTGAGGTCCATTGTGATAGTAAACTCATTGCTATGTGGAGTGAAGCTGAGTGTGAACCCATCTCTCTCGGACCGTAGCTGGTGAAGCAGAGCTCCAATCTGTGTGACACTTATTCCACCCTGTCTGAAGGGTACTGCAGTCACCACACCATCTACTGTCACCTACATAACACACAGGCACTCGTTATGTTATGTAACGTTATAGCAGTCCTGGGTAAATCCTAAAAGCACCACCGTCACCTTCATATCGTCTCTCAGGACCACACTAGTCCCTCCGTCTTTCAGTTCCAAGCTCTTCATGCATATCTGATTGGGTAAACCCTGACAGACAGTAGTGTGCAGCACCAGCTCAGCCCCGCCAGAGCGAAGCAATAAATAGGAGCAGGCTCCTTTCAGCTTCAGAGCTGCACCTCTAAATGACACAACATGACTGGTGGAGCTGCCTATGCACATACCTGCAGGAGCAGAGGGTAGCCATAAAACAGCTAGCAATACTTTTTTGAAGAAAATGTATGTTGATGTGGATATAGATGTGCTTACATGGGCAGGCCCAGGCGCAGCCACAGGTCTGGTTAACCTTTAAGGCTTTTAGATTATTTTTGCAGACAGGGGGCTCCATCCTCTCACAGTTGACTCTGTGGCTCTGCAGGGTCACCACTCCAGTTGGGTTACACAATAGCGAGTGACAACCATCCGCCAACAGCCATGTGTCTCCAGGCTAGCACATACAAACACACAAATTAATGAAGCAACTCAAAGTGTGGAATAGCAGCACAATCAATTTGCTGGCCATGTCCTACGTACTACCTGTAAGCAGACCACCATGTATGGCAATACAATGGATGCAGCTAGATGTTCATAGAAGGTGTGGAAGAGCAAAAAAGACCTGGAGATCTACACTTAAAGAAGATCTTCATTCAATACAGTGGACAAAGAATGATGATAAATGTTATTTGTCCAGTGTTTCTAGTCGTATTACCAGACTCAAACAACAACATATTTAACATTTACTTTCCTTTTATAACAACTGGTACAAACACAAGACCTAATCACACACCACCCAAGCACCGTCATACTGAGAGTACACTATGCACACTGCTTTTTCATAGTTGCTAGTCCTAGCACAGAGTATTCAAGGAGATAAGATGCTGATTCACAGTTTGGCTTTCCCTTACTATGATATGAATAAGTGATTTTGTAACGCATAATTTAAATTTAATAATAAAAAAAAAAAACATTACCTGATAAAAAAATGTATTGTGTTGGTCCCCAGCCCCGTAAACCTTTCCATCTGAATAAGCATGAATTTGATTTACAGTAGCTCGCTCAAATCCATAAATCTAACAAATGTATGGCTATAATGGTAGTATAAACTACTAAAACTCTATTTCTAATGGTTATGGGAGTTGTGTTGAGATTAAAAGATGTTATATTCTTATAAGAATTTACAGGAATCCTGTTATGCATTCTATGGTCTTGTGGAATTGCAAGTATTCTAGGCTAATGTTATGTAATGGGGTTGATTTTGACACAAAAGAAATATCAAATATAATAAAAATCAACATCCAAAAATGTGTGCAGCTCAGGGAGGTGCAGGGTCAAGCCAAGCAGTACTGCCATGCTTCATGTGCCACTGATCTCAACATCAAAATGTCAAGCTTATGTCAAGAGTTTAGGAGCCGTCAAGTAACAATATATGAGTGTAGTTTATTATAAACTAATATATGTGATTATGTTAGAATTTCAACAGGCGCTTACAACAGTCACAGTGGCCCATATGATAGTTTTGTCTCTTCCTCTACTATTTGGGGATATTCAATGAGCCCTGTAGCAAGGGTAACCGTAGCACCTGATAGGACTCTTACAATTTCACTAATCACTAAATTGTCAGTAATACATAACTTTGTGTTACTCCATTCCTTAATCATGAAAATCTATTCATAAGAGTTAGAGCTTAAATAAACTTTGTCCTTAAGAGTTTTACTTAAATGAAATCTTGATATGTATTTTCCATAACCTGAATAAACCACTCAAGAAACTGACCAACAGATGATGGAGATTTTATGTTTGCACTTAAGCTGTCATTTGACTTTTTCAACTATAATGTAATTTTCAAATATAATTTGAGTAGAAAATCTATAGTTCTCCATAAGTGATTCTTCAAAGCAGACATAGACTTCTGAACTGTATCAAATATAGTTTATAGACAAATATATTTGGAAAAATGAGTAGTTTGGGTATCGTATTTTATGTTGTAATGTGTTCACAGTGAAAGGTGAGATGTTTCCAGTCTTTAAGGAAGTGATGAGGTGGAAACAGACGTGTTAAGACTAGCTCACCTTTCTTTCTTTTCCATCATCATCCACACACACTCCAGGAGGACCAGCTAAAACATTTTAATTATAACCATTAGAATGATAATCATCATAATTATCATGACTATTGTTATTCATATTGATTAGAATCTCACCCCTGCAAAGCTTGTCTGGAAAAGAATGGTCCAGAGTAACCATAGCAAGCAGGTCATCTGTACTCCTCAGATGGATGATGTTTTGCTGTGAGTAAGGGCCAGTGAGCATGCTCAGTTCAGTCTGGTCATACTGATCACCGACTCCAATAGGAAACACTGAAACACCTGCAGAAGCGATATACCATATTTAAGCATAGTTGAAATATTTCAATCAAGTTCTGACGATGTCTCTTACCAGCAGTAAGTGCTTCGTTTGCAGGCTCCTGGACTGAGTCCGTTGACCTGTCGATAACCAGCATCACCACAATCTTAGCCACACCCATCCTGCCCCCACTTGTGGAAGAAATTGAATTTTGCACAGCTGATCGTAAAGCAGCACCTTCAATAAATGAATCACAGTGTTAATAAACAGTACGCAGGCATTGCTCACAAACAAAGAATGACAAAAATGTAGTAAAAAGCAAAAATCCAACTAATTTCCATTTTTGTACATCAAACACAGTGAAAAGAAATTGAAGACAATGCAAACAAAGAAAATATAACACTAACAAAGTTTTTAAAAAGCTTTTGGTAACAACACAGTCCTGCAACTGTGATGCACTGACACCTTTCTATCAGAACCAGCATTAAGTTCTTTAGCAGTTTGAGTTACAGTAGCTTGTCTGTTGGAAGACACGAGCCAGCCTTCACTCTCCACGTGCCTCAACGAGCCTTGGCTTTCCATGACCCTGTCGTTGATTTACCACTGTTCTTCCTGCCACCACTTTTGATAGATACTGACTGCTGCCGACTGGGAACACCACACGAGCTGCAGTTTTGGAAATGCTTTGTCGTCTAGCGATCACAACACATCATTTTAAGGGTAAAATGTTCACTAATATATCCACCCCACCAACAGGCGATGTGCTGAATAACTAATCAGTACTATTTACTTCATTCGTCAGTGCTCATAATGTTATATCTGGTCAGTATTCATCACTTATAAACAAGAGTAGTGTGTACTTAATCTTCTGAATAACTGTCTGTGCCTTATTTAACAGCAACAACTGCAAACAAACAATTCTGTTAACTGGAATTCCAGTCCTCTCAAAAGATGCAGCTGTTCTTAAAATTCTTGTCTTATTTTTTAATCCACTTTCATGTAAGTATGAATACTTATAGGCAAAATTCTTATTTGCTTGTAAAGATGGTTCTGTCAATTCTGTCAAGTATAACAGAGCCAAGCTTGAAAGCTTTTGATGTTCGATAACCTCACAGTCAGGAGGTTGCATAGCTTTACCGAGTGTAACTTTACCCCAAATTTATCAAAATGGTGACACATCAAGACTGTTGCTATGCCCCAGCTAAAAGACACTTTCAACCATTTTTTCTACCACCAACTGATTGCTAGGTCATGTTTTTATAAAGTACTCTACATACCTAGTTTTGGAGCACTGTCTCCCTTGCTCTGTAATTTGTCCAACATCTGCAGAAGATTTTCTGGGGTCTGTGAATCTCTCCAGGATATAGACTCCACTGCTTTCTGTCCATAAACAACCACTGCAACTTGGGTTTTATTATGGGCTGAAATATATAAAAACACATTTACACATTACAGTAACAATTGAAAAACTCATACCATGTAGCTTTGCTATTGCCCAATGTATTTTAAATGAAATTAGGAAGTTTTGTTTCAGCATTGGATGATGCAAAACAACTGTGTAAAAATAACTATTCAAACAGCTGCTTCTTTTGGTCTTTGGATTTTAAATTTGAACTCCAGTACAAATACTGGTCTAAAATGTTGCATTGGATACTGATACTGTATCATTATCAATCCACTTCCTTTCCCCATTGTATACTTGTGAATGGAATTGATTCCCTATATTGTTCATAACACATAGCCCCACAAAAAATATATTCTTGATCCTAGACAGGAACAATAAGTAAGGGACTCAGGCGTATGTACCACCTTATGTTTAAACCCCAAGGAGTTCTGGTGCCTCATTTATGCATTCCTTTCTGTTAGGTGAAAACGTGAAAGCATTAAATGTCACCTGAAATAAACTTCAAGTAAATTTCTCCCTATGGGTGCTGATAATCTTAATTACGGGTTTTCAACACAGTGACCATGATGTACATATGTAATGTAATGGCCAGCTTTATATAAATATTCCAAGTTTTAACTAAACTTGGTAAATACCATCTTTGTTTATCTTGTTCCCAGAACATACAATCATGGACACACTTTAGGATCTTGTTTACATATGTTAATACATCGGGATCATGCATTCGGTTACAGTGGTTGCCTAGTGGGTAGTGATTTGTCAGAGAGTTTGAATCCCATCTCTGTCATGCAGAGCATGACCTTCTCGTCTCTGTTACTTTTATTTATATGGAATGTCACCAGTGGGGCTCATATACATTTCATCAAGAGAAGCGTCTTTAAATGTTGTGAATAAAAGAGTATTAGCAACGAGGGCTGTTTTGTACCCGGTTTCCAGGGGCAATAGTACTAGAGTGAACTCTAGAAAATAGTTTAACATTAAAAACAATGTTTAAGACATTAGACGTTCTAGAAACACTGGCTTACCAGTCTCTGTGCTCTTAATGAAGGACTTGACAAACGTTTTCAGATCCTCAAACTGATTAGCAGAAGTGCCTCTTAGCAAAAATATTACATCCATGGGCTTGGAGCAAGGTACTACAAAACAAATAAAAAAGAAAGAATAAGACAAAATACTCCAATTAATTAAACATATGCAGGTGGAAAAAATGAATTTGGTACTGCTGGTTCTGACCTGAAGGGGGCAGTGTAGGTCTAGGCGGTAGTACAGGTATAAACGGGCCATTTCTTGTTCTTGTAATATTAATCAGTAATGAACCCAGTGAGCTGAGCTCTTCGGGATTCTTCAGCATGATGGGAGCATGAGGGAAACTCAGCGGCTCAAGATCAAACTCATGTACGTGTGGACCGATCCCAATAGGTATCACCTGGGTGTGAGTGGAGCTTGGTGGCCTCTGAATCACATCAGTGGGTGGATTCTGAGTTATCAGAAAAACCATCTGGCCGGGAGAGTGATTGGGTGTCTGGGTAGAGGTGGATTCATAGAGGGAGCGAATGGCATGTCCTGTGTTGATCTGGGAACCACCGCGCCAGTGGATCCGTTTCAGTTTATGCAACATCACCTCTCTGTGCTGAATCTCCATCCGGTTCATTTCAATGGAAACACTATAAGAGTATTGCATGATTGTGATACGGTACTTCTCCTCCCTTTGCTGTTCAAATGTAGTCAGAACATCGATTAGCGAATCTCGTGTACGGTTAAAACCTTCTTCCCCTACGCTGTCAGATCCTTCTAGCAGGATGGTGATGTCATGGATGGTCACTGAAGCAGAGGGGGTAGTTCCAGGGCTGGGGATGCTGGGGAATGCGGTCATAACTGCAGCTGTAGGTGGAAGAGTGGTTGGTATGGTTTCGGTTAATTCTGTACTTTTGATTATAGAGGAACTAGTTGTGGTTGTTGTAGTGGTGGGGGCTTTAGGGGTGGATTTCTTTGGAGGTTCTGGGTCTAGTCCCAGAGTGCAGAGATAATCAGTGATCTCTAGAGCTTTATTCTCCAGTTCCCCTACACTACTTAGCACATATGCCCGGCTACTGGGTGTAGCCTTGGTGATTTCGTTAATCTGCGCCAGGCTGACATCAGGTCCGAGAGCGATGCTGAGCACGGTGATGTCTTTTTTCTTCAGCAGCCGCTGAGTGGTGCGCATTGGCCTTGGGTTAGTACTAGCTGTCAACAAAATAGCCACCCGCCCTGCGTGATCTCTCTTGTTCTTGTCATAAATATATACAGAAAGGTACTTGATGGCTTCATCCATGAAGGCGACATCCCCGCCACTGTAGTGCATCTCACGGACCATTTTCTTAAAGAGCCACTTCTGCACCTGCATGTTGTAACTCTTCACTCCTGAATGGAAGAGTAGGACCGTGGCTCGAGTGTAGGCAGAGCCCATACGGAAGCGCTCCACAACTCCCAAGATAAACTGTTTCACCAAACCAAAATCTTCCTCGCTGAGAGATGAGGAGCCGTCGACCAGGAAGGCTAGATCCATCGCTCTACCGCAGGCATCTTCTGGTACCGCTGTGGAGAAGGGCAGGGGCGTTGGTGTCAAAAATGCAGTGGTTGGAGACAGTGTGGTGGCTGGGCCTGAAGGAGGGCATGGGCCACAGGTCAAGGTGTTGTCCTCACAGGAACTGAAATGTAAAGCCACAAATGTTTAAATATTTCAAGATGGACCAGCCATCATGTGTCAACTTGCCTTTTAAGGTTATGGGGTTCAATCCCAAAAAAAGGAATGAAACTAAACTTTCTCAGCTTTATTTGAGATAAAACTAAACTAGTTGTATTTGGACAATCTGATCTGATTTGTGTAAGTCTACTGTCTCTTTGTTGGTTACAAAATGGTTTTGAATGCAGCAGCCCGGGAGATGAAAACATGGTTTGAAAACATCTGTCTTGATTTCTTTTCACCAGCTATCAGTGAAATTAAAATGGAGTTAAAGCTATAAATGATAGTTTTAAGGATCCTAAGTGGAATGGCACCATCATATCATGCAAAATTTGCAGTTTTTTATTACACAAAACCAGCCTAGGGGCTGCATATTTCAAGATAATACCAAATAAACAAAGCATACCATATCTGACAAAGGTGTGGGTCGTTATGATTCAGAAGGATCTGCTTTCCATGGGAAATTCGTTCTCCATTGTGCATGCAGACATGGCACTGAGATGGTTCCACACAGCGTCTCAGAACCTCATCTAACACCTGGCCTGAGGGAGACAGGGACAATCCATGGTGTGAACTCAGTATGGTGTCAGTACGACTGCATTCACACTAAACTCAGCGTTTAATTTGTAATGTTCTGTCACACAATACTTGAAATGAATCTCAGCTGAAAAGACAAACTATCCTGGGTTCTAACTGTTTATAATACAAAGTAATAGGAGAGCAAAAGTAAGGAATGGTGGTGGGTCTCTATCCTATTCCAGTTACTAATGTAGACAAAGTAAAAACACACCTGGGTCATTTGAAGCACTTCAAACTACAGTGTGAATGTGACAGATATGTGTACAGGTTCAGTGCTGTGTGAATCTATATGTGTGTTAGATACCTGGTGGACAGAAGGCATAACAGCCCTCTAGGCAGCTATTTGAGCAGTTTAAGGGTTCTGGATGCTGACATGTTCTTGGGCAGGCACTACCACATGCATTAAACCTCCACTCGCACTGTAGACCTGCTTCTTTGTTGAAATCCTCACAGCTCAGAGCTAAAACACAAAGTGTAACAAGGAACTGCAGAAACACGTTTGTGAATGTGAAATATTTTTTAATCAGTCTTGGTGTGTGTAACATAATAATATACAAATAAACTAAACAATATAAAATAGAATAAAACTATTTGAATATTTACATTACACATTTTGCACAAAGAATATGTTTAAGGTGCATGACTTCAGAAGTGTAGCAGCAAAGCTAGCAGCAGTTAATACATCAGTTCAATTCATTGTCTTTAACCCCTAATCCTAATTAGGGTCGAGGAGGGGTGCTGGAGCCTGAGCAGGTGGCTCCAGCCTTACATCTGATTGTATAGTCATAAGCGACATCCAATGGTCTTCTAAGCAGACTTCACCACTCTCTGCAGCACCTTTTTCTCTGCCACAGTGCAGCCAGCGTACCGCACAGTAAGTCAGGTGGTCAGGGTGCTCACCACCACACAGCTGTAAAAAGACCTGAGGGTGTCCGTGTGAAGACCCACTGTCCTCAGCTTCCTCATTAATTACAGGTGTTGGTTGGCATTCTTTATGACTGCCGTGGTGTTGGTGTGCCAGGTGAGTGTGACGGTCAAGTCATAATTTCTTCATATAGCTGCTAGTTATGATCAATGACTCTATGACCCAGTCATCTAATCACCATAATATGGGCACATCGCTCACTCCTGACCACTATTGAATATAATTTGATATTTCCTTCATCTGTAGTTGCTCTAGTAAGATGAACTCACGGCACAGATCATTGGACCTCCACTCTATCAACACTCCATGCTGGGCACACTCATGAGCATAAGCAGCAATGGCATCACAGAAGCAGGCACAGTCTCCCACAGAAGAACACGAACACGTATCATGAGTGCAGATCTCCCAGTATGGCTCTGGGTCCACCTGAGACACATAGAAAAGTGGTAAGATAAAATGTTTATTTACAAATTTACAAAACGATTGTCTAAGGCCCAAAATGGTCCAAATTTGGCATGCAGAAAAGCTTAAGTCCTGAATGGTTTGAGATTTGTTACAGCTACAGCATGTATTCACAAAGAAGAATATAAAGTACATTTTCATTTATTAAATAAGGTGTGGGCAAGGGTCAGTTTTAAAAAATGACAGGTCAGGCCAGCTGTAGATGAAAAGATGAGCTATTATAAATCATTCAATTAATTTAATATCTGTGTTAAGACAGACTTCACGTTTTACAAAATGTGCAAGTGTTTGGAGTGCGCCATCTAGTGAAATTCACTGAAACACTAGGTATTGCACGAAAAAGCTAAATTAACTGGAATCTTAATGGTTGCATCAGTATAATTATGAGTACATTTTATTTCAAATCAAGAAAACATTAACTGGGTCTTACTAACCACACTGTTGCACTTTTTGAAGAGAGGGCTGCTGAGGACACGACACGACTGTTCCACTGTTACCAGTTTTACCAAGTCGCTATTGCATGGAGGTGCCACCTGTACACACTCAAATGTTAGAAGTTACATTTATGTTAAACTATATAAAGGTGTATTTAGGTACATTAAATAGGAAAGCATATAAATATAGTTTAGCTGTTAAAGCCAGTGATCACCTGAACAGCATCAGCACAGCTTGGTTGGACCTTCCAGGAGTTTCCAAAATTTACAGGATCCACCTCCATTTGATTGTTGCTGCTCAAAAGGTCATTATTTTGACTGCCATCAAAGTTACCACATAAACCACAGACTCTGTTCTGGAATACAGTTACACAAATCCAGCTTGATTAAAGGGCATTTTAATGTAGCATTGTTGTCCTTTTTCTTTACAAAATCTTATTTCATCAAAATATTGTTGTCATCTATGCTCTTTGCTGCTTATATAAACATTGCTCTAAGCTTTCACACCCTTTATTAAAAATCACTGCCTACCTTGTACTGCCCGTTGATCTGCAGTATAATGCGAGTGCCCCTGTCCCAAGTGAGCGAGATGTGTTTTCCAAGGAGAACAATGTAAAAGAGTCCAGATCGCACAATCTCAACATCAGTTTCCTTCATCACAGGCCTCCTCATCTTCACCTGCACAGAATTTGAAATGAAATAGTTCTAAAATAGATAAACGTTTCACATTTAAATGTTTTCATTTAATTGTGTGACCTCTTCATGCTCCATGGTGATCAGTCCTCCCATATAAAACACACTGATGCTCTTCCTGCAGCGATGTCCTACCACCCCACAGGCAGAGTTCTCCACCAGCACACGAAATGTTCCATCTAAACCATTACAGTAATCCTGCAGATAATAAAAAGAGATGAACTAGAAAGAAAAATGTACAAAAACAGGTGATATTTATGCAGTGGGATATTTTGCTAGCACACCAGGGCTGAGATTCTGAACACAGTTGAATCTCGGCTTTGCTACCAGTCTGCTGGGTGCCATCTAGTGGGCACAATTGGCAAAGCCTGAATCAGACAGAACTGGCTGGAGTCTATGGAGTGGAAAGAGATCAGAGTAAGTGTGTTGGGTCCTGGTATCCACAGTGGTTTAATGGGTAGGACTGTCGCCTCACAGCAATAAGGGTTCAATCCCCTGGTGGTGCGATCTAGGTCCTTTCTGTGCAGAGTTTGCATGTTCTCTTGGTGTTCATGTGGGTCCTCCGAATAAAACCAGCCTAAATGAGCACATTGTAGTGCGAGTGTAACGTCAGAAAGGGTATTCAGCATAAAAACTAGGCCAAGTCAATAATAAAGACCACGATCCACTGTGGCGACATTTATTGAAAAAGTGTTTGAGGTCTTCAATAACTGCTGTTAAAGGACCCTGATTCACAGAGGTGGTGACTATGCAGAAGTGGATCAGCCTCAAGCGCAAATCCATCAAAGCACAGGCAAAATAGAAGGGGCTGAGGGACTGCACATGGGTCAGAAAAGGTCTGGAGCAGGCAAATATACCCCCTCTTGAATGCAATCGAGATCCCATGGCACAGAAGACTAACTGGCTGGAATACATTGTGAGGAAAAGAGAGAAACATGGGCATTTGACTAACCTGAGCAAGAATGTACTGACAGTGTCCAGGAAAGGAGAACTTTAGTCCATCAAAACTGATGTAGTGAGACTCTCCTACTGTACGACACACACCATCACACACTCGTTGAGTACAGTTCCACTGCCGTCCAGAACACACACTGTTAAAGAGTCAATAGGAGTAAGATTAATGCTGATTAAAACTGAACACCCATAAGAAAAAAGAAAGCCAGCAGGTTCCAATATTCAGGTGTAAAGTGAACAATTGTTTGTGATCTTTTTATTGTATATTATTTATGCGTTTTCTCCCAATGTTGAGTAGTCTTTTTGTCTTCTGCTGCTGGGGGATGCCTGATTGCAGAAGGGTAAATTGCTGCTCACGTTATAGACCCATGCACAGCCCTTAGCGGAACCCTTTTTCTCTCATGCACTCTACACAGGCACCTCTCTATTAGTCAGTCATGTTTCTAAATTGACATTTTGAAGCCCCCCACAAACAAAGTCCGGTCATCATGCCCTGCTGGCACTGCCTATCATTCCAACCAGTAGCAACATCATAGTTTCACGAGGAGGTCAGAATCTCTGAGTTGTGGTGCTAGTGGAATATCCTGCAGTGTCGTCTGTGTGCCTATGTGTAGGTCTTCTTGCATGATGACAGGACTAAATTAAGTCATTTTAGTGTCAAAAGTTTGCAAAGTTAATTACACAGTAATTACTGTCTAAATCATTATCTGAATCAGAGTCAGATCCCTAGCTTATAGTCCGAGTAGACTAGGGAATTTCAATAACCTATTTAATACTGAAAAAAGTCTTCAGACATTACAGTATATGCAAAATAGAAGAAATTGAGAAGGGGAAATCCTTTTACATGACACAGCACAACGTAGGTAAAGCCAGTAAACTCCAAGTTGATGTTCATCGTATCTACTCCCCAATTTAAATCGAATGCATTTTCTAACTGACTTTAGGTTTTTTTATAAATGTAAATATGGCTTATACAGTGATTAACCCTAGACTATACATTTACAAATTATGGGGACACATAGTGGAGAAGTAGTCATTGGTGTCTGAGAAAGCTTATAGTCTGGCTTTGGCGAGATCTGATTTCCACATTTTTGTCAGGTCGTAGATTTTCATGTGATGATGATGTTTAAGTGGTGCATCAGTGGCTACATGCCCAACCAAAAACTTTTTTTTCTGATGACATTAAAATGGTACAACACTAGGAAAAGCACCCCAAAGGAAAATGATGTAGAGATTTAAAAAAGAAATCTTTTTGAAGAAAACCTCTTACATACACAGGTACATACATTTCTGGCACACACTTTAATAACAGCACAACTAGTGTGTCTGTGTAGACATTAAAGTTTAGTGTGAAGAAAATCACATTTTAACATTAAAGACTTAAACTGATGAATCTTGAATAACCAGTAATTACATGTCCTGTTATTAATGTAACCTAATAAATAAATAATAAAAAACTAACAAGCTCATGGTGTGTTCAATATGTTCAAAATAGTTTATCTTACTATTACTGTAATGACTATAAGTAAAAGCTGAGCATAGGCTTTATTTTATAGATTTAGGTTTTCGAGTTGGAGAGAACACATTCATCCCTCAACATCAGCTGATGTAAGACTTGCCGAACTCTATCATTAAAGCATTTCATTAACATCAGAGTAAATCATTTTTATACAGATGTATTACCAGGTGTTGCAGTCTATATTGACACTCTGTCCTGGAAAATAGGGCTGGTTGTTATGGAAACATGGACACTGGCTAGGGATAATGCATTCTCTTTTATGACGAACCTGCAAACAGAATGATTTAATCATAAATGAATGAATGAATGAATGAAGGAATGAATGAAGGAATGAATGAAGGAATGAATGAAGTAATGAATGAAGGGAGGGAGGAAAGAAGGAAGGAACTTTATTGTCATTGTACTTGTACACTTTAACAACAAAATTAAAGTACTACTCCCCTAAGGTACGCTAAGATAAAATGAGCTAAGCACTACAAACAAATTTAAACTCAATTAAAATAAAAAAAAAGTGATTGCACATGACCAATTAATGTGATAACAATGCATATACATTCATTAAAAGTACTGAACAATTTCAAATTAAACACACTAATACAGGCTAATACATACCGTCCCAGGAGGGCACACACAGCCAGTGATGCAGCCCTGGCTCACACATTCAAGGTCCAAGTTCTGGCACGTTCTAGCACATTCAATTCCCACGTCCCTCGAACTCTCACACTGTAGATGCTGCAGTGGGGTCGGGCAGGACAGAGATCGCCTGTCTGCAACCAGATACATACACTTTTGCTAAATGTGTTTTTGTATTCAACACTTTCACTGTGCTCCCAAATATGGTATTGTTATGTAAATGATTTAATTCAGCAGTTACTGGGTTAGTACTGGGCTAGTAATCAGTAGGTTGCCTGTTCAAGCCCTACCATTGCTAAGTTTTCATTGAGCAAGGCCCTTAACCCTCAATTAGCCATAAATTGTAAGACTCTTTAGATAAATGTATCTGATAAAGACTGTACATATAAATACATCTTGAAAAACTGTGCCACAAAAGATGATTGTGTATGTTGCCTATGTTACTTGCACATTAGTCCATCATTAGTTGAGATTTGAAGGAGCACCCAGAGGAATACTTCTTTAAACATGTGGAAAACATGTTGAGTAGGAATAACGATTCACATTGAATCAATTAACTCGAGGCCCGATTTACATTGGTATTGATGTTAAATGAATTGATGTTCACTTTAAACTGCAGAGCGTGCTGCCACTGTTTACCAAGCTGCCAAATTAGGCTTAATTGAAAATATCGGTACCTATCTCAGAAATAAAAGGGTATTCATTAATAAATAAAACATTGTCCCAAATATATATATTTGAATTTATTTGAAGAGAAATAAATCAATCAACAAAACTTTGTCATAATCTTCAGATTATAGACTTTGGTGCTCAGAAGTGGAGCACAAATCCACCGGTGTAGGTGTATAAGAAGTGATCATTAAGACTGCACATGCATCAGAGGGAGCGTCTAAGTTATGTCACTCCCTACTTGGGCACCACTAGGGATCCCCATAAAGCAGATTGACTACACTAGATTAGTGGAAGAAAAAGACTTCCAGTAATAGTGACCAATATCATTACAAGAATTATGCCCGTACATACATTGGTCGACTTATCTCCATTTTAAATATATTTAAGTGGTGTGTTGTTTTGCAATTTAGTTAGAATTTTAAAGTTATGTTCCAAACGCAGAGGAAATACAGGAACTTATACCTCGTGAAGGTGCAGGTTCATCAAAAAAGAGGTCTGACAGCACAGACGGTGAGAGACCACTCGAACTGCAGCGCATCAAGCCATTCTCACAATAACTATAAAGACACAATTTATATTAAAACAAAAAGTAAAAGTAAATTGGCAAAAACATATACTAACAAGACACTTCTTGATGTTTTTATGACTGACCAGATAGAGTGGTGATCAGCGACCATGTCATTCGGCTGGTAGATTTCTCCATCGTAGTGACACGTGCACTGGTCTGGTGGTACACAGAGTCCTGTGTCGCTGAGATAAAGCCCGCGAGGACAGAAACAACCCTCCTCACACACACTCTCGCACTTAATATCCAGCATAGACAGGGAACGACACGACTGGTTACATACACTTCCACAAGCGTCGTACACCTGGTCACCTGGACAGGTCAGTTCTGTTTTGACACACAACACAGAAAAACAACTTAATCGGTCAGATGTACATATGCATGCTGTACAATGAAATTCCTGTTTTCATATATCCCAGGTTCCTGGGAATCTGGGGTTCAAATCAACCATTGTACGGTGTTAAGAGGGCCTTATTCAAGAGCCGAAAAGTGACTGCATGGTACAGCTGGGATTCGAATAGCAACTTTCTAGTTTGTAAACCACCGCTCTACTAACAAGTCTACCATTGTCTCATGTTTCCTGTAGTGATAGCACAATTGGCAGTGTCTGCTGCAGACAAAATTGCTGCTGGGAGGGGACAAGATTGGACTAAAATATATGTGGTGTCCTCAACACTGTAT
>JAYDZG010000009.1:10451684-10462026 GCA_034509265.1 Microcambeva bendego | reverse complement strand
AACGGTCAGACTCCAAACTCATCCATAGCCAAGATAAAAGAGGTGTCGAAGTACACCAGGATGAAAATTGTAGACCTGCACCAGGCTGGGAAGAGTGAATCTACAATAGGCAAGCAGGTTGGTGTGAATAAATAAACTGTTGGTGCAATTGTAAGAAAATGGAAGACATACAAGACCATTGATAATCTCCCTCGATCTGGGGCCCCGTGCCAGATCTCATCCCGTGGGGTCAAAATGACCATGAGAACCATGAGCAAATATCCCAGAACAACACGGAGGTACACGATGAATGACCTGCGGAGAGCTGAGACCAAAGTAACCAAGGCTACAATCAGTAAGACACTACGCAGAGAGGGACTCAAATCCTGCAGTGCCAGACGTGTCCCCCTGCTTAAGCCAGTTCATGTCCAGGCCCGTTTGAAGTTTGACAGAGAGCATATAAAGGATCCAGAAGAGGATTGGAGAATATCATGTGGTCAGATGAAACCAATATAAAACGTTTTGGTAAAAACTCAACTCATCGGGTTTGGAGGGAGAAGAATGCTGAGTGGCATCCCAAGAACACCATACGTACTGTGAAACATGGGGGTGGAAACATCATGCTTTGGGGCTGTTTTTCTGCAAAGGGGACAGGATGACAGATCCCGGTTAAGGGAAGATTGAACGGGTATCATGAGATTTTAAGCCAAAACCTCCTTCCATCAGTGAGAGCATTTAAAATGGAACGTGGCTGGGTCTTCCAGCATGACAATGATCCCAAACACATCACTCGGGCAACTAAGTAGTGGCTCTAAAAAGCATTTCTAGTCGCTGGAGTGACCTAGCCAGTCTCAAGACCTGAACCGCATTTATGCAGGGAGTTGAAAGTGTGTTGCCCAGTGACAGCCCCAAAACATCACTGACCTAGAGGAGATCTGCATGGAGGAATGGACCAAAATAGCAGCTACAGTGTGTGCAAACCTGGTGAATACAAGAAACGTTTGACCTATGTCATTGCCAACAAAGTTGAACTTTTGTTATTGACCAAATACTTATTTTCCACCATAATTTCCAAATCATTTTTTTAAAATCGTTTTTAAATGTGCAATGTGATTTCCTGGATTTTTTCCTCATTTTGTCTCTCATAGTTGAAGTGTATCTATGATGAAAATTACAGACCTCTCTCATCTTTCTAAGTAGTAGAACTTACACAATCAGTGGCTGACTAAATACTTTTTTGCCCAACTGTATATGTATATGTATATACTGTATATATGCATACCTCTTTTTGGATTTAAGCTGCATGGATCACTGGGTTGTTTTTGGACGTTGTCACACTCCGCGTTCATTTTCCAAGCATTTCCAAATCCTTCTACTTGTGTCTCTACCAGGCCGCCCGCAATTAGAAAGTCATCGCCTTGGTTACCATTATAGTTTCCACACAGGCCACATGTTTTCCCTGCATACACTGGACTCAGCTATGAACACACACACACACACACACACACATACACACAACACATGTATGAATTCAACATTAAATATGAAACTATGCCTTTAACTCTTACCCTAGTGCCAGCCCTAAACTTAGCCTCAGATCTTACCCAAGCTTAAACCCTAATGCTAGCTACAACCTTAACCCTTCTTCAGCCTTAACCCTAGCCCAAAATCAAAACCTAGTTCAAACCCAAATGTTGTCCCAAGCCCTTACCCTACCTCAAACCCTAACCCTAGCACAAGCCACAACCCTTGTTCCAACCCTAGCCCAAGTTTTTATCCTAGCTCAAAGAATTATTCCATCTGTAGCGAATATCAGATTTATTTTTGTGACTGAGCTGGTGATAAATGATCTCAGGACTGGTGGTTGGGGACCACTGTCTGAGAGAACAGTATTTGCTTTAAAATTCTCCACACATTCTTTATTGGGGACAATTCAGGACTGCTGGCCAGTCCAGTTCAATACTGGAACCCTCTTCCTCCACAGCTACAAATGCCTTTGCAATGAGTGCAGCAAGTGGTTTTGCATTGTCTTTTTGAAAATGTATGGATGTCTAATGCTGCCATAACTGAAGTTTAAATTGACACTGACCGGAGACTGACACAAACCCATACCATGACAGAACCATTTTTTTTACTTCATTACTGTAAGGAACCAGATGGTGCTGGCTTCAATACAAAGCCCTGGTGAGTCTAACTCCAGTTCCCTGCACCAGAGTTACAGATCGCTTCCCACTTAGGGTTTATATGGAAAGCAATCCAATAAAGGATGATGACTTGTACAGGCAGTACAAGTCATCACAACTTCTTGTTCAGTATGACTCGCTGCTAAAGTAATTTTTCTTTTTGTTTGAGGACTATAACAAAAACTACTGGGCCTGTTTAAAAGGGTCAGTGGGGTATGGTCAGAAGCCAGGAGGTAATTAGATTTATTTTTGTTAGGGAAAGCATACACTTTGTCTGTTCTTTTTGAGTTTATTTATTTTATTATTTCACAAACTAAAAGATTATTTGTGAGCTAATCTGAATCTTTTGTGTCCTCTATCTCTCCACGTAACAATTACTAACCTTAAATTGTGTAACCATTATTTTTATCAATAAATGGCAGTACGGTGACCAAACAGAACATGAAATATTTTTATTCATAGTCATGATTCATACAATGCAATGAAATAAGTCAAAATAAATGTAAGAAACTGCTTTTTTACTAACTCTGAGTCGTACACGTCCATGACCATCCCAGTCCAGCTGGAGATTATCTCCATAATTTAACCTAACTGATGACAAAACAGTGCTCTGGACACGCAGTGCTCCTACACACACACACACACACACATTCACATGCATACACAAAACTGTTAGCTGAGCACAATCATAGACAAGAATTAGACAACAATTAAATTTTGCTCTTAGAACAGCATGGATTTACACACCATGCATTAACGGGGTTTGAATGTCAAGGCCATCCACAGAGACCACACTCCCATGTTTCAGCCTTATCGTCTGATTGGACAGCTCATGAAACTTCAGGGTGACAGAGCGTGTACACACAGCATCCTGGTCATCTGCACACTAGTATAAACACAGACATACATAGAAAAATGAGACCACTTCCAAATGTTCATAGTACAATTTATTGAAGTGAGTTTGACCAAAATGCAGTGTGGTTTTATTCTATTAACTAGAATAAGAAAATAGATTAGAATAAAACTACTCATTTTGGTCAAATCATTTACATGGTCACTTCACAATTTGAAGTGGTCTCTTTTATCCACAGCTGTAAACAAAAGAAGATAGTTTGTGGACATGTCTTCCCATCCTTGCTTTTATTCACTGATATCTTTCTGGAGTCTCTGAATTATTTGATAATGTTGTCTAAGATAGATGGCCACATTCCCCATTATCATATATGGAAAACTGTTATTATTAAGCTGTAAGGCTATTTGCTCTCACAGTTTGACATATCCTTGCTCAAAAACAACAAAACAATTTATTAATTTTCATTTTAAATCCTATAATGAGGTCATGTCAAGTCTGAGTCATCGTGTGCAAAAATATTACAATTACAAAATATTTGTACTTACACAAGGAGTAAACATACCTGCACAGTTTCTATGACAACTGAGAACCAGTTGGAGTGACAGTCTTTAGCCAACAGATACTGACAGATGCCACTGAAGGTAAAGAACTTGTCATCAAATGTCTTGAAGTGTGACTGTCCTGATACCACACATTCTCCTACACATATATAAACAGAAAAAATAAACAAGTGATTGTTTGTGTATTAACTTCTATCAAGAACATAGAATAGGGGTCGGGAACCTTTTTTATACTCTGTGCCAATTACAAAAATTATTTGAATGCATCCTTGTCATAAAACACAAACTGTTGACATGTATATGACAAAAATCAATTAATACAAAGAATGACAGAATTGCCAACACAACGTTCTTCAAACAGTCATATTTCTCCTGAAGTCATGTGTAATACATTACAAGGGACTGAGTAAAGAGTGCAGTTCACAAAACCCCATTGTCCAAAGAGATGAGCTCTGGAAGTCAATTAGTTTTATTTCAAAATTGTCAATGCCCATTAATTTAATAACTGACTAGTCTATGTCTTTCACATTAAGAAAAGAAAACCTTGGAACATGTTTCTGGAAATGGTTGAATCTCCAGATAAATTCTTATTCAATATCCATGTGCATGGAAATGTTTGCTGTGCTGACTAAATGATGAATGGAAATCTCTCTGTGTTTGAAGTGTTTGTAAGGACTGATCCAACTAATATGACTAATTTTTACTCCAATTAGCTTTGGCACACATGCCGTTGGTTGCGGTGTATATGTATATAGGCAGACAGTTGTTAGTTAGTTGTTACTAATTATATGAAAATGTTGGCCCTTTTAAGTCACGTGGTATAATGCAATGCTGTGTGGATTCTCACCTGGACACCCTTCATTAGTGCATTCCCAAGATCCATGGCGACACACACTGCAAATAAGAACAGGATATGTCGCAGGGTTGTGAATTCAAGGACTTTTCATACACGCGTGTGTGTGTGTGTGTGTGTGTGTGTGTGTGTGGTGTATGAACATTGCTTATTCATACACTAGATGGCACCATGTGTATAAAACCTCAAAATCTTACTAAGATTTCTATGTTTAAAAGTGATTTTTAGTTTGTACCGTGACTTTTAAAGTGCCATAGCTGACGTGATGTTTTCAGAATAATTTACCACTACCAGAAAGCATGTTAAAGTAGACCAATTGAGTAGATTTGGCATGTTACACTATTGGTGCCCTTAACGTGTGTTTAGACTAACCATGTGTTGCAGTCCTGTGTGATAGAGGAGCCAGGTGGGTAGCGCTTCCCTGTATGCTGACATGGACACTGGGAGACATCAACACAACGTTCTCCATCCAGGACCTTACCCACTGAAACACACACCCACAAAGTAAAGTAATTAAGTGATTATTTATACCCATTTTAAGTTTATACACTTTATTGCATTGCAATAAACTTTCATTGCTAAGTTTATACTGATTACAGTATGTTGACAAAGGGTGGCACATGGCTTAGTGGGTAGCACTGTCACTTCACAGCAAGAAGGTCAAGGTTCTCCAGGTCCTTTCCTTGCTGAGTTTGTATGTTCTCCCCACATCTGCGTGGGTTTCCATTGGGTGCTCCGGTTTCTTCCCACAGTCCAAAAACATGGAGACACAGAATTGTCCTGTTGATACCTAGTGTTTTGTGAGTCCCAAGTCTGGATAAATCAGAGTTGTGTCAAGAAGGGCATCCGTAGTAAAAATTGAGCCAAGTTGATAGAGCAGACTGTGATCCGCGGTGGTGACTCCCTAACGAGAGCAGCTGAAATAAATAACTAACAATATATTGACAAATTACATTTTGTTAAAACTATCTTTATGACAAATTAAAAAATAATTTCTATTTGAAGATCTGTTTGGGAAAAACTTGTGTGAGATTAATTTCATCAGAGGTTTTACACATCCTTCAAATAAAATAAATATCTCACCCTGCACAACGCTACACATACGTAAGAATAATAGTAGTTAAACACACAATCATTGTGAGGTTTGTTAATTGCTATGTCAGATTGGAGTCCCAACACTAAAGAAAATTGCTTAAAAAGTGTATGCTAAATAAATCAGTATATAACTCAGTATATTCACTTATTGATAAATCTGAAATGGCTTGCTCACAATGACTGGTCTGTTATTCCTGATTAAACATGACAATAACTTAAATCCAAATGTAAATATTAAGAAGGATTAGTAAAAATCTCTGTACGGCTCTGTCTCAAACCTGGACAGGTGCATCCATCCACACACTTGTCCTCGCAGACTTCACGAATGTTGAGACTTTGACACGATGTGGAACATGATCGGGAGCATTCACTGTACTGCATTCCTATAGGGCACTTTGGTGCTGAACAGGCACAACACACACACACACACACACACACACACAACAATTTTCTCCTTGTGTTATGTAGCCATTATGTTTGCTCTGCTGTGTTTCTGTAACTCTTGTGTTTGTATGTTACTTACTGCAGTGGCTGTGTGTCTGCCAACCAGACAAAACCATTCCATGGCTAGCACATGTACGAGCATATTCCAGCAGAGCCTGGCACACACACTCCTCTTTATCTCTACACTGACATATATCCGATTCACACACTGACAAGAAAGCATCTGCATCCACCAGGCTAGCACAGCGTAGGAACACTGCAGAGGTACGCAGAACCTCACATTTGGACATAAGCTACACACACACACACACACACACACATTAAATGTATATTAAATATTGATTGCATTAAATAGCAATAATAAATATTATTATTATTATTATTATTATTATTATTATTATTAATAATAATAATAATAATAATAATAATAATTATTATTATTATTATTATTATTATTATTATTATTATTATTATTATTATTATTTTCAATTCAAGATAAAATATTTAGAAAAGACATGCTACAAAACAAGGCATTGTACCCTACAAACTTTTCTCATGTGATCACTCATTCTAAATTTAATATGCAACTCATTCAGACATTTATAGCTGAATGTAGCTGACTAACCTTGACTGAGTCTCCTGTTGTATTACAGGTCTGTGAAGGTGGCTTTACACGTTTACAAGGCTCGGCTGCTCCATTAAGAGCCCAAGAGTTGGCAAAGTCATAAGGATCATCAGTCACAAAACCTTAACACATACAAACACAAAAACAAATATACCAGTGTATCAGTTCAAATAAGAAAATATGGATTTATAACTTTAAACGTTTCCATGGAGCTTCTCTGTGATCAGTAGATAATGCACTGAACCAACTAAATGATGTAGTAACGTAGCAGGATACTTTATTAATGCTGCTATGTTACTATTATTCAACCCCCATAATATTGATGATCTGAAAACCAATTGCTTGGGTTACAACATGATTAAACCATTGAGAACTCTATAACAAGCTTTATTTTTATTTTTAGTGTTTAGTTAATATGTGTTGCAACCATGGTGAACACACAATATTTATTGTAGATTTATTGTGTAAGTGCAATTGGTACAAGAAGATTTTCAAGACAGGAATATTTTAACTTCTTTTTCTTGGTAAGAAAATTAAACGGTTAATAAATTTAAACAGCCATTTCATTGCACTTATAAACTGAATTTTTGGGTCATGTGGATCAGTAGTTTGTCTGATGCAAGAAAAATGAACCTTGTGACCAGAAGGCTAACCATGTCAAAGCATGTATGTGTATCAGTGATAAAACCCCACTCTGCACTATGCAACATCCATGCCACTAGTCTTGCTTTGACTTTATCCTCCACCCAGAACTCGAGGAAGACTTGTATTAAAATCATGTACTGGCACTCAAGTAGTGGAACGGCCTTGTCTTCCTTGTCTGTCCTAACATTTGAGTCTCACTGCTTTCAAAGGACGATTAAACACCACCTCTACTTAAGCTCAACAGCTACAGTACTAACTAATTTTCTTACTTACTGTAAAAAACCTTTGCTTCTAACAGGGTTTCAGCAGATTTTTATTCTTTAACTATTGAATCACTTTGAACATTTAAATGTAGAATTGTTTCCAGTGCTCCATCAACACACTTAATTTCTTATGCTGTCACACAAACACAGCCTCCCATCCCATAATACAATAAAACACAGTAAATTAACAGGCAGTAAAATCCATTGGCAGCGATACTGAACAAAAGCAAAGATAAAAACAGTCAAATGTTCTGATATGGTAAAGAGTAATTTCCCATTGTTTAGTCTCCTTTGTACAATCTGTCTCCACATACTTCCCATAACCATTTACCTTCTTGTGCAGTGTAGTCGTCCCCTGGCACAGAGTTATAGTTGCCACACAGACCACAAGTGTTGTTGGCATGGTTTTTGGCAAGGGAGAGTTCAATGTTGTGCATGGGGTCGATTCGAATGGAGAAGCCAAACTCCTCACTCCACAAGCGCACACTGCCCAAATCAAAACCTGCAAAGACTGAGCCAGAGGCATATGGCAAAGGGAGCCTGTCATACACACACACACACACACACACACACACACACAGATGATTATAATGGTTGAGACGTTTCATCAGAAGATGAACCTGATCAGAATGAATGATCAGTGATGATGGCTTCTCACTTCTTTGGCAGGTTCTCCGGTTCGTTCAGGATGGTGAGAGCCGCCTGAACCATCGCGATCGGAGTCGCCACGTAACCCGCCTCTGAGGTGCACGAACACAGGAAGTAGAATTATTACCCACAGCTAATATAAGACCCCCCAGAGAGGCCACATCTCACCCAGATGTTTCTATTAACACAACCAGTCCACATTATTACAGTAATCAGGGTGAGTTCAGTAAGAGCACATTAATACACGTTTATTTTAAAGTTGACTGTGAGTGTAATAATCACTGATAAACAGAATAACGCTGGTGTTCAGTACCTGGTCCCTGGACGAGGGTGCGGATCTTAGTGTTGGGTTTCCCCTCTGATGGATCCTGACCTTCAGTGTAACCTTCACCATAGAACGCAAACTGGAATGAAGATCCTTCCATCTACACACACACACACACACACACACACACACAGCTTTAAAACAGGCTGCAATAATAACAATCAGCAACCAGGTGTCACTGTGCTCACTGATTGAACCATATCAAATCATTTAAATAATCAAATAGACTGAAGTGTAAAACATAAACACATAAATCTGTTTTAAGTGTGTGTGTGTGTGTGTGTACAGTATATTATTTGATGGACAGATTTGGGTCTTGTCGTACCTGCTTCCTTGTTGGACCGGCCTTGGAGAAATATCCAAAAGAGAAAAACTCTGGAAACTGCAAACATTCACATGAACTGAATCGTTAATTACAACTTTTATGAACATTATTCTATTTATTCCAGTAATATTCAGGTGATCAGGGTGTGTGTGTGTGTGTGTGGGGGGGATGGTGCTGTGTGTACCCCAGTACGGTGTGTGTTTACCTTGATGAGGAGTTTCCTGCCGAAGCTGAAGTTCACAAGCAAGTAGAAGAAGAATCCGGCGAACATGAGTTTGATGACGGAGGAGACTCCTCCCACACCGGCGTACGCGCCATACTGAACCTGAACACACACACACACACACACACACACACACACACACACACGACAGACTCACCGGGGCTTCACTAAACTCTTTAACCAACATATAATAAAGCTTTCATAAAACATGCTGGTCAGACACACACACGGGGTTTTACTCACTACATTACCCACAATCCCCTGCTCTGATTTGTTTGCATGTATATACAGTGTGTGTGTGTGTGTGTGTGAGAGCATACTGGAGTGTGTTGATACTCCTCAGTAAGGAAGCGCTGTGTTCTCTTCACCACTGATGGATCGGCTCCCATAAACGGTACAGCGTACTGCTGAATCTCATTACTGTAGAACAGAGCACTCCTATACACACACACACACACACACACACACACACACACACACACACACACACACACACACACACACACACACACACACGCACACACAGTCATATGATAACGGGCCGTGAGAGACTCGTCAGTGTAACTGTAATGATAATAATTCTCCATGTGTACATTATCAGAATGATTTCTTTATTAACTCTAAATGAACTGAATAAGAAGTGTGTGTGTGTGTGTGTGTGTGTGTGTGTGTGTCAGGAGGACATGAGCAGTGGAAGAGTTTGAAGAACTTTGGACCCTTGGTGTGGAAGCTGAACTTTAATCCAGGAGACGTGTTGCAAGATCTGATTACAATTAGATTAGAAACTAATGATACACACACACACACACACACACACACAAACTCACACTCTCTCTCACACACACTCACACACTCTGAATAAACTAGAGATCATTCTCAAAATTGTAATTTCTCAACAAATAAAGGTTTTGATTTTAAACACATTGTGTTGTTCTGCTTTTTGGCCGCCAGGTGGCAGATGATTCCCTGATGTGCCCCTGTTGCCCCCCCCTGTTGCCCCCCCTGATGCCCCCCCTGTTGCCCCCTCCGCTCTGTTATTGTACCTGCGTTTGATTTTGCTCCCCACAGTGGGCAGAGGTGTGTAGTTAAATTTCTTCCTCAGACTCTTGAGCTTGGTGCCGTCGGCCACACCGTACACCGCCGACTGCCACGTCCCATCATGGATCGAGGCTCCCTGTCATTCAAAATCAAACATCAAAGCCAGCAGGAGGTGCAGACCTGGGACGAGATCCCACAACCTCCTGAATCCCAAACCCACAAACCTCGGGTCCTGAGCTCGCTGTGAGGAAGCTCTCCACCGCCGTCAGAGTCCCTGAACACA
>JAYDZG010000009.1:10418348-10428382 GCA_034509265.1 Microcambeva bendego | reverse complement strand
AGCGGTCCGAATCTAACAGTAATGACCAATTAAATAACATGCTTGATGAAACTTCATTTCACATATGATGAAGACAGGTTAAAAATATTTTAAAATGCCACATTTTCACCTCACAGCAAGAAGCTCCTGGGTTTGATCCCCAGTCAGGTCACTGAATAGTCCTTTGGTATCCAGCCACTTGGATAAACAGTGCATTGTAAAGCCCAGATAAATAGGAAGAGTTGAGTCAGGAAGGGTCATTCAGTGTTAAAAACTATAACAAATCAGTAATGAGGATAACAAGCTGTTGTGGCGATATCTAATAGTAGCAGCAAACCAGTAATTAACCAGTAATTATCTGTCTTGGTATGAATTAAAATCCTAATGTGAATCGGCTGCTCCCGTTAGGGTTCACCACAGAGGATCATGATCCTCGTGATTGATTTCGCATATAATTCTGTGTTTTTATGTATATTCAAAATATGTTTTTAATTATTTAAAAGGATTAAACAAGTTACTCAATATATCAGTAAATGTCTCACTTATGTTCTAAAATTAGTACCGTTATAAGAGTGAATGAACTCTTTTGCAGTCTAAGGATTCTGGAATGACGTTTATGTCCTTGATTATGTCATTTCTCTCAGTTCCAGATGTTCCCAGTTGTATTTCTGCCACTCTAAACATGCCCCCCTTTCTCCTGGGCTGCAAAAGCAGTGGCTATTTTAGGGCTCTGAATAAGGTCAGCACATTGCAGTGATGTACTTGCTTTAGAGAGGTAACTAGATTTATGTTGGATAGCTTGGAAATTTAGATTGCTGCATCAGTTTAGCTCGTATATCTGCAGGAACCATCATTGTGGAAAGATGTGTCTGGAATATGATCTGATTGTAGTTTGCTGAGGGAGTGACCAGTATGGTGAATGGAGCATATCGTGGAGCCATATGTGTCGTGTATCAGATAGGAAGGCAGGTAGGTCATTAGAATAATCAAGGCTTATTGTAAAACCTGTATGTCTTATGTAGTGTATGTCTAGAAGTGTTTGATTTGACAAAATTTGTGGTTGGCTTTGATCTAGCTGGCTTGTCGAGTTGTGTCTTTAGATGATTTAGAAGACTGTGGTTTGTCTCTATGTCTAATCTAAGTTTAGCATGTGAGGAAGAAACCTGGTGAATCAGAGAGGAGATTGCATAGTAGCTGTGAGAATGTCAGACAGTGCCGATGATGCCCTGATTCTGCTGGAGATATTGGAGGTTCTTGGTGCCTGCCGTGCCCTTGTGTCTTACGCAGATGTGTGTGTGCATCTGAGTGGACGATATGAACTGCAGCCACTCTTGGAGCTGCGGAGTCTGCTGTACTCCACAGCTCGCCGGGACCCTTGTTTTCCAGCCACGCTGTTCCGTGAGCGACTGCATCTGCCCTGCAGCAACCGTCTCTCCGCAGCCGCGGATGTGGTGTCGCTGTTCAACTTACTCACGCACACCCGTCTGCCTCCCTCACACAAGGACCAGTCCCTGACCTCCTGTCTGGCCTGTGATCAGGAACGTGCATGCTGTGATTGGCTGCAAGGAAGAGGAGGGGCTATAGCGCACGGCCGTAAATATGAGGGCTCTACTCATAAATTGATCAGTTATTACACTCCATCGCACTTACTCGCTTCTATGCACTCTGGCTTACACACACTCAGTCGGCGGAGCATGCAGAAAGCTCACTCCTTGGACATTCCCAGTGGCTCCACTGGGAATCAAGAGACAGACAGGAAGATCTCTGTGGCCACTGAAGACATGGATGCTGTTCACTCATGTGCTCAAAAGAGGAGAGTCTTTAAGGGAGATTTTCACAAACTGTTACCATTCGTCCCAATAGAGAGCAAGAAACAATCAGAGCAAAGCCCAGAAGAACTCAGGGAAGAGAGTAAGGATGTCCTGTTTCAAGCCTGCAAGAACCCATACTCGGATTTTGCCATATACACAAACGACTCTGATCCAATGGCTCACACAAAGCAACAATCAGCGCAGAAGCCTGCCGCACAATCATCCGATGCAATACAAATGCACACCCCAGACTCGGAAGAATCCCTTGATGCAGAGACTGTATACCCCCAAAAACATAAAAGCCTGGATGACCTGCAGAGCTCCACCTACTTTGGCCCTACAGTAATAGAGAGGACCCATCCAAGTCCAGCCCTGATGGGCAAGAGCTACAGTCTGGACATAGATAGCCGGCCTGCAGATGCATCTGAAAATGAAATACCTGGACTAGACAGAACAAAACCTCAGCGACCAAAGTCGGAAAAATCCGCGTTGGATAAATCTGGACTAAGCAAACCTGGATTACATAAAATAAGTTTTGAAGGAAGTAGCTTTGACATCCCTGGCTTCGACCCATATATCGTCAGGTCGGTTCACGACACACTGAAGCGCCTGAGCGGACTGAGTTTGGATGGGTGGTACGACTGGTCACCTGATGCAGACGGTGTGGTTAGCGTGGGTACACAAACAGACCTCGGAGATCGGCGTGCCCTGAAAAGCCTTCTGCTAAGTGACAAACTCTCGATTGATAACACTGACATTGATGAGGATGACATCAGTGCAATCTTCCGCTTCCTTGATGACATTAGCATGTGTGGATCGATGGCCGTGTTGCCCGGGGCAGCAGGAGGACCCCATGACGGGGCTGGCACGGGTGGTTTGCCGGAGCGTCGTGAACGTCTGGGAAAGCTCAGGAGGCTTTTTCATTCTCTCGAGGGTCCAGAGGAAGGTGTACGATGGGGTGTCGGTCGGCTCCTTCAGCGCGTCACGGAGCTCGAGCAGCGTCTGGAGCCTATATCGGAGGTGCGGGATCAACTAGCCCTTGTCCTTACCACGTTAAAGAGGCTTGAAGAAAGAGAACACTTTGTGCATGCATACATAGAGCCACTGCCTGTACAGCAACAGCCTTCACCAGGAGCTGGCAACCAACACAAAGGAGAGTCGAGACCCAGTTTATGTGTCGACAGGGCTGAGGTGGCGGCCAAGCGTAGAGGATTATTTGCAAACCCCAATTCCAGGAACACCGCAAGCAGTAGCTCTGAACACCACAGTGAGCTGAACATCAGCTACAGTAAGGAGCAAATCACACTTCACCCTTCACAGGTATGTTCTCAGATGTTCATGCCCACACAACAGTAAACATTGCTCATGAGCCTGGCACTTGAATGCTTTGTGTTCCTTTGTTTATTACCACAGACAGACCTGCAGGGAGGCCAACCTGTCCAGGAGAGAAAGAGTTCTATATTCATTCCACACACCCACAGAGCTCCACTGCACAGCTCTAATCTGAAACCTAACATGCGTCCAACTGACCGCCCAAAAGTTTCCTGGAGCCAGTCCGAGCTCGCGCCTCTTGACCTGCAGGTAAGCGTATTCTTCAAACTTTAAGTCCAATACCATGATGATACAGGACTATGCAGTTCCCACAGGAATGAGAAAATACTTGAAATATAGACATAATGAAATATTTGACACAGATTTATTGTGAAATGCACACATGAAGTCCCATCCATGAAATAGTCAACACATTATGCTCTGGCTACCACTTACAGGAGCAGCCGAAAGGATTCACATATTTATAATGTTACTCATTTAAATATACAGTAAAGCCTCGATTTAACAGACGAATGGGGGAGTTTGTTTAATTTTAAGTTTGTTTTAAGTTTTAAATTCTAAATATTCTAAAGGGAGAATCAACTGTTTGATGTAACATGTTCCATAATGTCATTTAATCCTGTGGTATGGCCTCCAGTCCTTTCTAAGTGAATATTGTTGGGTGTATCTGCTGGCTTATATTTGCCAATCTGAATTAGACTACTTTGACTGCAATATTACAAATACACTATTATGGTAAAACACTCTAGCACATCAGAGCTCATATCTTGAACTTGTCAGTTTGAATCTCAGCCTTGTTATTGGCTAGCCATGTGTCTAAATGGACAATGATTGGCTCCTTCCAAGGGTGGGAATTTTAGAGGGGAATCCTCATAACTACTGCAATTACAATGACTCTACATGTGTGATACTGATCCCCATATTAATTCAAGCAGTCAGCTTGAATTAGTGGTCCCCAAAATGTGTTGCACCATGGGCCAGTTTTAAATAAAATATAATTGCATGGACAAGAGGGTGGGGGGGACTTAAAAAAAAATTCTGCTTACTTATACACTTTTTCTGCTGTATCTAGATAGTGCTCACACCTAGGGGTAATAGGAGACAATAACAGCCGTTGGTTGGAAATAAAAGCAGTGTTTTCATTATCAATGTGGTGACAGAAAATCTTGGATGAGTTTTAGCCCAGATTTGCTTTTTACAGATACATTTCTCTGGACTCTTTAAATGATTTTAAACACACCAGTTGGTCTCTGTTTTCTAGACCCATGAATCTATGGACTTCTGGACGGATGAGGTTTATACTCCAGTGTCAGACACACTCCTGCGGCGCTCACAGTCCCTTACCCGCTGCAACAGGAGTCAGAGTTATCGAGTCACTGCTATCAGCATCACTGCCACAGTTATCCTCATCCTCATTATAGTCGTACCGATTTGTACTGCATAGACACACACACATACACACCTAGACTAATGTAAATACATTCACACATACTGTATTTCAACGAACTCTCATTCTGCACTGCATTGTTTTAATCAGACTCGTTCTCAAGCATGCAAGTAAAATAAAGATTGTACAATATTGACATGCGTTTAAGTAAAACCATTTTTAAAATCTCAATTTCTGATTTTTTTATCCAGAAAACAAATGCATCTTTCCCACAGACACACTTCATGGTCTCCTTGAAAACCGTTATAAAAATGCAGGCTGTGTGCATACTTATGGGCATTTGGTGTATTTACGTTTATATTCCACAATCAAACTTGCAACTAAAGTCGGAGTGTGCTGCCCTGAATATTCTTATTTGCATTAAAATACTTTTTACACAATGTTTTACATTACAAACCAAAAATGGAGACTCTCATAGTGGTAAACTATGGCTAAAATAACTGTATTACCTTAAATAATTGTACTGTGAGTATATCAATGCATATAATCCTAGTAGATTATATATGTGCTTCATTAAAAGAAATAATATTTCAAAATATGGAGGTTATTGAGGGAGTTTCCCTACTAAATTATATTTGAAATTGAAATCCCCTAACATTGTTGTAAAAACATTTGAAGGAGTTTACTTTAACTATAACTTCAGGTAAAACTTATTTTATGCAACTATCGGTTGACGTAATCTAATTAAAAATGCATAAGCAATAAATAATACTTAATTTCATAATAACTTAGATTCCAAATAAAACTCAAAGATATATTATAAAGGTATTCTCACAAACGTTTGTACTTGATTGTCAGTAGTGACACGTTTTAAAAAGTTCTAAAAAATTTCATGAGGTTTTGGGTCTCCAAATTGTGCATACATGATCACTCAGAAGCTGATTCAACAATTTATGCCCAGAAATGTTTCTGGTAAATCCTTTTTGCTTTTCCTAGAGCTGCCCATTAGTGTAATTCATTCAGCAGCAATCTGAGTCTGACATGAATATTTACAAGCGCTTTTGATAAAGGGGGATCCCCTCACAACACACACACACACACACACACACACACACAAACACACACACTACACTGTTTATGCTTTAGCGTAAGTTAGAAGTGCTCTGGGAGCTTGGGACCGCATTTCCTATTGATCCTTTCCTCCAGTCTTTCATGCAGATTTGATAGTAGTAGGTAAAGTGATTTCAATGTTTTACCAGACTGCAATTAACACTTTCAGGTTCATTTTCTGAACTTTTATATGTATAGACAAAATAACAACATGATCAAATTCCGCCTCTCAAAATGACTGAGTGAACAGACACTCAGTTATCAGGGAAAAGGGTACAGAGTGTGCATACTGGCATTAAAGAAAATGTCTTTTTAAATTACAAAAACATTAGCTAAATGTACCATCAGCTCTTACAACTAAACTCAGAGGATGCTTCGTCAAAGGAGTGTCTCACTCATTGTTCACTGGTTGTTTTGCCAAACCTGAACAATTGGCAGGAATGAGCCCACTGGGATGTTAAATGGATATTGTGGATCAATGGCAATAACAAACACTCACACATGCTCTCTGCAAAGTAACATCACAGAAGAGGTAATGGGCTGTGATGACCCGCAGTGGGTAATACGCAGAGATGGAAAGAAGAAAGACCATGTGTCCCTTTTTTTCAAGCTGATGCTTGTTGTGCCCTAGTTCCGTCAACTACCATTGACTACTAAGAGTCGTTTCAAAGATGACAAAACTTATCAAGACAATCATGCAGGGCTTCAGGGTTGTGGTGGGTCCAGTTTTTTTCTGGAAACACTGGGTGTAAAACAAAAATAAATGCACGACATGGTGTTAATCCAGCAATAAATACATCCGCCTACTCCTAGTCATAGCCAATCACGTCTGTGTAAGCCCATGCTGAGCCCTCGGAGCTCAGTGGTGTTGGGCTAGCATAATGTTCTTCTACACCTCCTGAGCATCCTTCATCAACATCACCAGGATCATATAGTCATTTAATTACTTAGACACTCATTGATAGGGGCAAATTAGGTTGCCCCGTTCTACCTCTGCATGTTCATTAGGTGAGTAACTTGACATAAAGGGATAAAGCATACCAAACTGTCTAAAACAGACTCTGAGAAATCCAGAATTGGCAGGTCAGATATACGCAGCCATATAATTTTACAGATGAGAGCAGGTTTATTCAATTAAATTTGTACACCCATATTAGAGCTACTTTGAAAACTCAGGTCAGAGTCCTGGGGAAGCAACTGGGTCAATAGTGGAAGCACAAGAGTAAATAATATTTAGCAGTATTTGAAGACATACTAGAGGTGAATAAAGCAAAGCATTCAGTTGCACTACAGGATTATCTTTGGAATATTGTATAATAGGGTAGCACTGATCATCAGGGTGCTTGGATGGAAATGTAGCAGGCAGTAGCCCACCACCACCAAAGTCTCAAACTCTGAAGTTCAAGGTGATACTACCAACCTGGCTATGTGTCCCAACAGGCACAATTACCTATGCCTGCAAAAGAAAAGTTTATAGGGGTTAATAGGAATAGATAAAAAATGATAAATGATATGTTAACTTTCCTCAGCCAGTCCAGTGAGCAAGAGAACTGCAGATATAGAATTAAGACAAAAGGATTAAAAAAACACCTACTTGATTCACCTTGTGAAGCATCTTATACAAAATGCATATACAAATAAAAAAATGAACATTTAACTTAAATTGTAAATATGAAATATAATATTGTATTACTTATAAGAAAATGTCTTTGTTAGCTTTGCATTGAAGACGCAAAATCTTATTCTTTTGCTTTTGTCACCCTTCAGGCTTTATTCCATAACTTAGCAGATATTGCTACAGTTAAAGGTGCAGGGTGCAGTTTAAATTGTGTAACGCAATGTGTGTAACCTGATCTTAAATACTTTACTAGGCTGCAACTTTTTCCCTTCCTGTGGTTTTTAATATTTCAAAACTCAGCTTTCATAAACATCTCTTGTCTACTTAGAATCTGTAGTTCCGTTATCGACAAAGAGGCACTTACCATCACTTAGCTTACTCACTTTCACACACACACAAACACATGCACGTGCAAACACTCACACAGCCTATTTAGTTACATACAACCCTTTTAGATTTCCATATTTCCAGTCTTTTACTGTAGAAAAGTTAACATAAAAGTCTACTATTTACACAATGTCAATAAAAATAATCTTTCAATTCTTTTACACCACTTTAATTGACAATTAACAATGTTTTTTAATTTATTTTAAATTGCTGATTTTAAAAGAAATGTTTTAGTGACTTTATCATAAGTTTTATCATATGTTACATGTTACAAGTGCCACCATCTAATTCTATAACAAAAGATATAATTGCAGTAGTAAACATATTTTATTATAATAACAGTGCATGCAATATTTCGGAGACAGGGTTAGGGTTTATATTGAGATGGTTTGCGCATGTGCAGTGGAGGAATGAGAGTTACATCACGAGAAGAGTGCTGAGGTTGGAGTCGTCATGCAGTTTAAAATTTGTGGCTTTGGTGACCCCTAGCGGGAGATGTCGGAACAGGTAGGAAAAACGTTTACGTGAACAGTTGTAGCCATGGAAACCTGTAAACAAAATGCCTCGTTCTTCGGTACACGTTAGATGCTAACTTAGCTCCCGGTTAAATGGTTAAATGTTGTACATATTAGGTTATATGAATATACATATTTAACCACATAACTGACACTGTAACTGCTAAAACTGATTAAAAGTAAGTTTTTATGCTAACATGGCCAGTATGGAAACGTACAGAAGCAGAGTGCGAGTGGGTAACTGGAGAGAAGAACTCGCCCTGGAGGAGGTTTGCTCATTATCGATTTACACAGAAAAGATAGAAACTAATTAAATTAATTAAACTCTTTAATTAGTATTATTTTTTTGTCTTCGCAGGACAGCTTGAAAGACTTTCTCAGTCGGAAAGAGAAAGGAGAGCTCACAATTCAGAAGTCAAGCGTCCTGAAGGAAAATGTCCTCAAACCAGTAAGCCATTGTAGAAAACTTCTCATCTGGGAGATTAATGTACTCGTTTTATCTAGTCATGTTGCATATTTGGAACAACTAGTAATTTCAATATATTTTAATGTGGCAGGTGCATAAAATTAACAAAATATACATGCAGATGGTTTCAATAAATGTGATTCGTAATCTCTCCATAAACTCCAATACTAACTGATGAGGGATACACATTGATGAGGGATACACATTGATGAGGGATATATATTGATGAGGGATATACATTGCATATAGAAAGTATTCACATCGCTTCTGATGTTTTTTTGGTGTTACAGCCTTATTCCAAAATAGATGACATTCAATTTTACCCTCAAAGATCAACACACAATACCCCATAATGACAAGGTAACTCTTACTCTGACCAGGACTCTTATTAGAGACGGCCGCCCGGCCAGTCTGAGGGATTGGGGTAGAAGGACCTTAGTCAGGGAGCTGACCAAGAACACAAGGGTCACAGAGCTTCAGCATTGCTCTATGGAGAGAGACGAACCTTCCAGAAGGACAACCATTTCTGCTCCACTCCAATAATCAGGCCTGTAGGGTAGAGTGGCCAGATGGAAGCAACTTTTCAGTAAAAGGCAAAAGACTGCTGCTTGGAGTTTGCCAAAAAGTACCTAAGAGCTGACCATGCAATGGTATTAAGATTGAGAAAAGAAAAGTTTGTGATCAAGGATTGTGATCTGGAGTTGATTAACTGTCAATTGTTGCATTTCAGAATGTGAACAATGTACAAACCCGTGCTAATTCGCAGTATAGGGTTTGCAGAAGGGTTTTCCCTTGGCACCTAACTAATTATAGTTTTTGTAAAGCTGCACAATATCACAAATATCCTCTGTATTTCATGAATTTGAATGCTAAATTATCAAGAACAATTTAATTTAGTAATTTTGTAACATAAATATTAACATATATTCCGTTAAATTTACCCCACTTATACCAAAGAAAACACACTTGCAGGAATGACAGTACACACATGTTGGAGTAACATGGGTACAGTGTTACGAGCCGATCTGTGGTAAGTGCTGTAATAATGTAATGACGATGGTAAATAAGCCAGTAACACTATAGCTGTTTAAATTTATAACAGCGATGTGTGGATCTGGCTTTTCAGGACACACCACAGACAGGATGCCACTCCATAGTGGGACCTCGATTATGGAGGACCAAAAATGACATAAATATAAAATAAATAAATAAATAAATAAAATATTTTTATTATAAAAAGGGCACACTTAAAATATGTTTTATTCATTTAACATTTATTTTTGTATTTTTACATTTATTTATTTATTTATTGGTGTATTTCCATGTATATATAAATATTACGTGGGCGGTCCTAACCTCATTCTAACGCAGAATTGGTTAAAGAGTTCTGAGCGTCTGTCTGGTCCACCAAACTGACCAATCCTGCTTT
>JAYDZG010000009.1:10359433-10379226 GCA_034509265.1 Microcambeva bendego | reverse complement strand
TACATGGTACTGAGTAAATGGTACATGAGGTAGAAATATATTCAGATATACAGTTAGCAGTGTAGAGTTTTTATAGCAGCTGAGATATAAACAGATTAAGGTGCAAAGTAAATATTAGCAAGACAAGCAGTGATTAACAGACTTTACAGCTCCAGATTGAAAGGTTTTGGACCCAGGTCTTCTTAACGCTTGTTTTAAACTTCAGCTCAGTGGGTAGCACTAGAGGTTTCTGGGTTTGAGGTGTGGTCCAGGTCCTTTGGAGTCTTAAGATTCTCCCCATCTCTGGGGCAAAGCCGTAGCCTATTGGTTAGGGTACAGGACTAGTAATCTGAAGTTCGTCTCGAACAAGGCCCGTAAACCTCATTGCTCATATTCTGTATTCTGTAACTGTTGGTTGCTTTGGATAAAGGCTGTTCATTTCTGAGAGTTCCTTTAGTCTAAAGACATGCACGTGAGGTGAATTTCAAATACTAAATTGTCCCTGTTTGACAGTTGTAGTCTAGCAGTTATGGAACTCGAGTGGTAATCAGGAGGCCACCGGTTCAGTTCCCACCACTACCAGGTTGCGACAGTTTGGCCCCTTTACAAGCCCCCTGACTTTTAATAGCTTTGACAACATGCTGTCTCAGAGCTGTATCTCATTTTGGACAAACGCATTTGTCTCATTCGTGGCGCTTTGAAAAGGTCAGCGGCAAACTGGGTCAAAGTTCATTCGAGTGCAAAAATCGTGGCAAAACTGTAAGAATTGAACTAATGAATCCTGTAGAACTAATAAACCTCATTGCTCAGACTGTATTCTGTAACTGTTAGTCGCTTTGGATAAAGGCTGTTCATTTCTGAGAGTTCCTTTAGTCTAAAGACATGCAAGTGAGGTGAATTTCAAATACTAAATCCTGTAGAACTAGTAACAAAATATGCAGCATGATGTTAAAATCTAATGTAAATCAATCAATCAATATTTCTCAGGGCTGTGCATGTGACGTCATTCCTGTCAGATGGCTATCGTGTGATATCGGGCTCCGACGACCTGTCGTGTCGTGTATGGGACGTAGCAAGCGGCGTACAGAATAGCGCTTACACAGAACACACGGACTACATCAGAGCTCTGACGGCCAGCCGACTCAACCCGGACCTGTTCATCACTGGTATAGTTCACCTAAACATTCAATTTTTAGCATATTAAGCTTTGCATGGTGCTTCGTGATGCTAACTCTGTGCTTCGTGACAGGCTCGTACGACCACACGGTGAAAGTGTTCGATGTGAGGTCAGGTGGCAGCGTAATGACCCTACAGCATGGTCATCCTGTGGAATGTGTGCTGTTTTACCCCTCAGAAGCCCTGCTGGTATCTACAGGTAAAGATGGGTTGTGTGAGAATGAATGAAGTGTTAATGGTTGAATGTTTCGGGGTCACGTTCTCATGAGAAGTCTCTAAACTGCACAATGCTGGGTTTTTGCAGTGCACATATGAGATGAACATGCATTTGTGTGGAGTAACCATGAAATTAAATTAAAATCATCCACATACACATCTTCGTTTAGCTGTATGTTCACTGTTTCACTTTTACACTTCTATCTTAGGGTATTATTATAGCTTAGGATACTAAGAATTTGGGAAAGTCCACTTTTCCGAGTGTCTAAATCACTCATCAGTAAAAAAAGGCTTAATGTAATAAATGATCGACATTGGATCACCAAACCTCCCTTAAGTACTCTCCAATGATGGAATTTTAGTTTTGGCTTTCACCAATCATTAATAAAATCATACAAATCGACTGATTTAAGTGTTAAGGTTAAGATTTTGGGTCCCTGACACCCCGAATTAGGAATTTCTTGCTTGAAGTTTTAATTCCACTATAAGTCACATTAAGCTTTGTTTAAGTTAAGTGTTGTTGGTTCTACCCGAGTCACTTTTATCGCATCATATTTTGAAAAGATCACAAGCAACTCGGGTCAAAGTTCATGAACTCATTAGTACAACACTAAAAATAGCGCAGTGCATGCCACTCAGGTAAGTATAGCAACTAGCTAAACATGACCGATACAAATACAGTCCATAGGATACATAGGCAACACTTGTTTTGCCGCTTAGGTTTATGACGATTTCTTTCTCATTTAACACCCTTCAAATTAAACCCTTAGTCCTTCTGGAGCAGTTAAACATATGACGCAGTGTTCATTTCACACCAGTTCAGGTTGTCCAGATACTTTCATCCATGTAGGATGCGCAGATTTTTTTTTAATATGACTGATTGGGCGGGGGGGGGGGGGTAAAGAAAATTCCTTGATTTTTTTTTTTCTCTGGTATACGTTTTGATTTAGCGACACCACACAGGACGGCCTTCACTTCCCATGTGCATTAATCCTGATCACCCATATCGATCATTGAACCACTTTTGATACCCCACAAGAGCTGCAAAGTTGGAGATGCTCACAACCATCTAGCCATAACAATTTGGCCCTTGTCAAACTCAGTCCTTATGCTCTCTGTCTGCCCTGCTTCTAACACATAAACGTTAAGAATCAAATGTTCTCTTTCTGCCTAATACATAACAGTAGCAGGTGCTGTGATGGATATAATCAGTTCTATTCACTTCTCCTGTCAGTGCTCATAATGTTATGTCTGGTCGGTATATCTTTCAGCAGCAGCAACAGTTTAGTTCTTCTTAAATCCTTCTGGGCTTTTCTTTTTTGTTACAGAGAATACAACATATAATATTTCCTGAAATTATTTGGTTTCTGTAAACAAAAGCTTGTTTCCTGCTTTGTGAAACTGGCTATGTAGAGTTTTTTTTTTATTTCACAACCTTCCATGAATATTACGTAATAAGCTTTCAGATTTGAAACAAAAGCGTGATGTGGGGTGAAAAGAAATGACCTTTTCACTTTCGCACTCTAAAGGTTTTGTTTCAAAACTGTCAGCTCAGTGATTTTCCATTCTCGTCATGTTGCTGACTTAAGGTCTTGTTTAAAAAGAGTTTAGGGAAACTGCAGGAAATCCTGAAGGAGAATGACCAGCCACACGTTTGTGACCTTAAGCTCAAGCAAACTTGGCTTTTGCAGCAAGACAAGATCTGAAGTACACCAGCAAGTCTACCTCTGAATGGCTAAAGAAAGAGTGGGCTAGTCTGATCTTAAAGTCTGATCTTTAATCCAATTGAGATGCCGTGGCATGACCCTAAACCTCTTTATTATGCTTGAAAACCCTCCTCTGTAGCTGAAATAAAAACAAAAAAACATCTGCAATGAAGAGTGGGCCAAAATTCCTCCTCAGAGGTTTGAAACACACGTTGCCAGTTATAGCAAACGCTTGATTGCAGTTGGTGCTGCCCAGGGTGGCACAACCAGTTATTAGGTTTAGGGGGCAATTACTTTTTCACATAGGGTCAGGTTGGTTTTAATAGCTGTTAATAAATGAAATAATTCTTGAAAAACAGCAATTTCAATTTAGTTATCTTTGTATGGTATTCAAATTGTTTTTATAATCTGAAACATGTAAGTGTGAGAGTATATGTACAGGTGCTGGTCATAAAATTTGAATATCATGAAGTTGATTTATTTCAGTAATTCCGTTCAAAAAGTAAAACTTGTATAGTATATTCATTCATTACACACAGGCTGATATATTTCAAATGTTTTTTTCTTTTAATTTTGATTATTATAACTGACAACTAATGAAAATCCCAAATTCAGTATCTCCGAATATTGGAATATTACTTCGATCACTACTAAAAAAAGCATTTTTAGAAACGATGGCCAACTGAAAAGTATGAACATGAAAAGTATGAGCATGTACAGAACTCAGTATTTAGTTGAGGCTCTTTTGGCCTGGATTACTGCAGCAATGCGGCGTGGCATGGAGTCGATCAGTCCAGGTGAGCCCAGGTAGCTCTGATAGTGGCCTTCAGCTCTTCTGAATTATTGGATCTGGCGTTTCACATCTTCTTTTCTATGGAGTTAAGGTCAGGTGAGTTTGCCGGCCAGTTAAGAACAGAGAAGGCTCTTTTTGAGTTTGCCAAAAGGCATTTGGGAGACTCCCCAAATGTATGGAAGAAGGTGCTCTGTTCAAATGAGACCAAAATTGAACTTTTCGGTCACCAAGGAAAATGTTATGTCAACACATCTCATCACCCCAAAAACGCCATCCCCACAGTGAAACATGGTGGTGGCAGCATTACGCTGTGGGGATGATTTTCAGCAGCAAGGACTGGGAAACTGGTCCGAGTCGAGGCGAAGATGGATGCTGCTAAACACAGGGATATTCTTGAGCAAAAGATGTTGCAGCCGCCCTTCGAGGTTAACTAGTTAACTAGCCCGACATGCTCACATACAGCGCTTTTATTTTGTTTTTATCAATAATCCGTGAGCATTGAGAGAAGGAACTGATCTCTGAGCCAATCTTCCCTAGAGAAAGTCTTACAACTAATTGGTCAGATTTCTAATAGACTTGCACGACTGAACCCTTCATGATCTCCTTAGAGGGGGAACGTAAAGCACGCATGGTTTTTTAAATAGAATTTTAGTTCTTGTTTTTGTTATTTTTATCACTGAACATTCGGCATACGGTTTTCATCTTCGTCAGCTTAAGCGTGTGACCCCTGTTCCTTATTCCTCTTTACTGAATGCTGTTTGTCCTAGTTTGACATTTATCATGACATTCCTCCTGTAACGTTAAATATCTATTTTAAGGATGTATCAGCAGTATGAGCATTGGTAATTCACATATCCATACTTTAATAGCTTCATTTATTACTTGTAACAGGAGGCCGGTATGTGAAGATTTGGGACATGCTGAAAGGAGGCCAGCAACTCGTATCTCTGAAGAATCATCACAAAACAGTAACATGTGCATGTCTGAGCAGTACAGACAACAGACTCCTGACCGGCTCACTGGACAGGTATTCACACAGGATCTTAATCGAGTCAAGTTCAAACAATTTGGGACAAACCTTAATTTTTTTTGTGTACATTTCTTCAGAATAGTATTTTAATGTTTACATGTGCAGTAGAAGGAGAAAATCTTGTTGATACTGCTTTTTAAGAAACCTAGTATTGACCTCATTTTCAGAAAAGTTGGGACAGTAGATAAAACGCAGCATAAAACATAAAGCAGTCATATGTGAATTATAACTTTGGTCGAAAACAATGTTTGCCCAAAAAGTAAAAAAAAAAAAAAACTATTTCCTGTCATAAATAGAACCACTGTGTAAACACGGTGTAAAACATCTTAATAAATAAATCTAACTTTAGGTTTAGACACTGTAGTTTATACACATCTTACATCTGCTATAGATTTGCATTCAGGGTTCACTATAATTCCTTTACACTGTTTCTATTGTGCTTAAACTTATTTTATACATCCAACTGTAGTAAAAATGACCTCCATCTCCAATGGTATGTGGACACTACTCTTACTCATGTAGTTTTCATGCTGATGTCAATTTTGATCTTGCAGCAAGTTCCAGAAAAGTTGGGATCAAATCATTCTAATCATTCAATTACTAAAAAAAATGCTGCCAGGCAAGTCCCGCTTTTTGTGTAGCCTTGCAGCTGTAACACAGGCTGAATGTGTCTTGTCGTTGTCATGTTAAAAGCCTTGACAATGCTAAAACAGTCATCTCGATGCAGCGTGAATATCTTTCATCGTTCTCGATTATCAATACTCATTACAAATGTCATATAGACTAACATACCCCAATAAATAAAAAACACTATGCTGGTAATGGACTTGTCTCAAACAAAAGCTCCATTATTTCCATAAACAAATAAAAGGTTGATTAACACATTGAACATTTAAGTTTTAGCTCTAAATTGTCTGTGGAATCTCTTAATGATATCATCCACTGATAATTGCTTTATAACATACTTGCTATGTCCTGGACATGTCTTAAATATTCAGGCATTATTGCATGACCTTTCTTAAGCTTGATTTATTATTTGTTCATCTATATCTGGATTTATTTAAAACCTAAACCACCATTGTTCTACCTTTAAAAAATATATTACATCAATTCATTTGTTTTATAAATCCTTTTTTTTACAGGCATGTGAAGGTCTATAATTCATCCTACAAAGTAGTTCACAGCTTTGATTATGCAACAGCTATCCTCAGTCTGGCTGTCTCTGTAAGTAATGCTGTGCAAATCCCTAGAAGTAAAAAACAAAACTATTTATTTATTTGTAAGAAGTCATAGTAGTCTTATGTATGAGTAGAGAGAAGTTGCCCACAGTGTTTTAGCTGTAAAGTTGTACAATTGTGGTTTTTTTTTTTTTTTGCCTAGCCTGAGGATGAGATGCTTGCTTTTGGAATGACCGACGGAATTCTGAGTGTCAGACACAGGAAGCATTTGGAGGACAAACAGGAAGCAGCAGACAGAAAAAGACGTGGTCCAGCATATCGGGTTTTTGTCAAGGGCAAAAACTACATGCCCAAACAGGTTTGTTTAAAAACATGCTTTATTTCCAACTTATTTAAATACAGTGGAACCTTGATTTAACTTAATAAAATACTACACTGGTCCGGTTTATTGGGGGGGGGGGGCTTGAACGACTAGTAAGCACTCAAAGGATTTGTTTTTCTGAAAAAATACAAAATCAAACCTATATAACTCATGTAATCAGAGAGACGTGTGTCTAAATTACTGGTAGTGATATGCATCTTGCAGGAATGTTGAACAGTTGAATTGGACTTTCCACAAATTTGTTTTCAAAATTTTGTCTATTACATTCAAAATGTATTAAATAAGGGTCTTTTAAATCGAGGTTTCACTGTATTCCGGTACCTGTGTTGCAGGTTTAGTACATGTAACACAATGTTGAATTACTTCTCATGCCTTCATTCCCAGGATGATTTCGTCATCAGTAAGACGGTCAAACAGCATCTTCAGAAACATGATCGACTCCTGAAACGCTTCCAAGTTTCTAAAGCACTGGACACAGCACTGCAGGTAAACACTGTCCTGGTACTTCTACACAATTAAATAATTTATACATTGTAGTGCTTTTTTAATTTTGAGAGTAAAGGTTCTTAATTATTGATCATTGGACAGTTGCTTGGACAAAACAATGTGGAAGTTAGGATATATTGATTTCCTGCAATCTTAATACAAGGGTTCTTCACTCTCATGTGTGCGGTACCTGCACAAGGCGAGTTCATATATGGATCAGCTTTGTGTATGGAGAGTCACATCCTGATCAATGCATGATCCATCAATCAGCCAGCAAAAACCATAATGGCATCGGTTATGAGGAATCCTCTGGCACCCTCACTTGAACAACAAGAGTTCATGACACCAAGTCTGCCAGATAGCGAATCAACAAGTTTGAAATGTCAGCCCTTTAATGTCAGAGCATGTGTTTTTTACCTCACTGCCACCTGAGCGCCTTAAATAGACATCTTTTTTTATTAATGAATTGGGTATAGAGGAGTCACAGACCTTTCTGGAATGAAAATAAGGCCGGTGAGCACTTGTAACGGGACACATGAGTGTGTGCATAGGTCACCAAAATGCACAGTGGAATTGAGTATGTCGAGATTAAGATGATGCGTAGGGTAGGTAAGATAAAAGCAATTGAATTAGTTGATCTTCTGTAGTTGGGTTTCTAGTAAGTACCCTGTTTAAAAGGTGTTGGGATTAACTGGTCAGCTCTGGGAATTTTGTAACCTTCACACTCGAACGTCAGTCGAACTATTTTTGTCATTCTATTTTTAATTTAATCAACTGGGTAGTTTGACGCATGTAAATGAGTTAGTGATGTCATTCAGATTCAGCCCAATGAAGCGTAATTCATATAATAATATTTCTGATGCGTGTGGGTGTAGACGTGGCAACGCTTTCAAAAACCAGAAGTGACGGTGGCTGTGATGATGGAGCTGAACCGCAGAGGAACGCTGAGGAACGCCCTCGCCGGCCGAGACGAGCAGAGTTTAACCACACTGCTGAACTTCCTCCTCAAGTACGTGTCCAGACACTTATTCAACCAAAAGTACAATGTTACTAAAGTGGAAGTGAGGCATATTTACACTCATTCATTATTATTACTCATGTAATTGAGTAAAATGATCAAATTGCTCCCGCAGGAACATCACTGATACACGGTTCTCATCCATGTTGCTGATGGTAGCAGACATGATTATTGGTGAGTGAAGTTTTTTTTTTTGTGTGGAAAAGGTGAATGAGTGAAGATTAATTCACTTATTTATTATTTGCGACCCTCTATTTAAGTGGGGTTAAATCTCAAGAAATAAAGTGGGAGCAAAATACATCAGACAATGTATCCGATTATAAAGACTGTAGATGCTCTGCTAATACGGACCTGCTGCTAGTTACATCTTATTGTGGTTGGTGCGGTGGCTAAGTGGTTAGCACTGTTGCCTCACAGCAAGAAGGTCTCAATCCTTTCTGTGTGAAGTTTGCATGTTCTACCAGTGTTTGCACTGGTTTACCAAGGTTTACCCAGGTTACCCATATAACAAAGACATGCAAGTTTGGAGATACAAAATTGTCCATGACATAACCCTTAGTCTGATGAAACCAAACAATCGTATTGCCTGCATTGTCTGTTATGGGTGCCACTAATGGAAATGATTATTTAATCAGTGTACCATCAGCAAGAAAAATGTCTTCATGTCGCCATTGTTTTTGTGCACCTCTGCATTCACATCATCAAATAAAAATCTTCCTCTAAAGCTTCTTTGCATACCCAAAAAGGTGAAAATCAGAGCTAAATACAAACTATAAGCTCTCTCAGACACAACCAATTACTTCACCTCTCCCCCTCAAACGCAAAAGTAAAAGTGGGAAACTTTCTGAAGATCCCTTGTATGTTATTTTCCTAATTTTGCTGTAATGGCAGCTTCACTGGAGCTGGCATGAACAAATTTTAATGATCCTTTCTATCGAGGCATGATTTAACTATATGCTTGGCTTTTCATATGTCTGGAACATAAAACACTGCTCTCAAATATCGACTGGAGATATCTCGGTTCCAGAGTTTCAAGGAACCATCTTGATGAGTGCAACCTACACTACCAGTTGCACTAACATACAACCCAGTATTGAGCAGTAAATTATTTATTTGTCCGATGCACCGGGGTAAACACTGTCGCCTGACAGGAAGAAGGTCCTGGGTTTTATTCCCAAGCTAGAGCAGTTTACTCCAGGAGCTCCGGTTTCCTCACACAGTCCAAAGATGTGCTGAAGTGAGTTGAAATTGATACAGAATTGTCCATGACTGTGTTTGATATTAAATGCTTGAACTGATGAATCGTGAATCTGTCGTGAAAGTAAATAAAGTGGGTTAAACATGACGTTTGAATTATATATTTGTTATAATTCACACCTTCGGACAATCTGAGAGTGATATCACGAAGCAAATGTGTCAGATATTTAAGATCACAAATAAATGATCAATACTAGGATTGCAGGCTTTAATGAGAGTCATGGTTTTGTGTGTAGATCTGTATCACCAGGTCATCCCTCAGTCTCCTGTAGTGGAGCGTCTGATGCAGCGTCTGATGGAGCTGTTGGGTCGAGAAGCGGAGCTTCAGCAAGAACTACTTCAGGTGCTGGGTATCCTCGACACACTTTTTGCCTCTCTGACTCCAAAGAAGTCAACTCCCATCATGCCTGGGCCTCAGCCCCAGACAGTCTGAGTTGGTCCAAGACTCTTGACTTAAGAAAGACAGTGTTGAACTTTTACAGACTGTGAGTTGGTCAGCACACGCGAATCGAGTGTGAAAGCCAGAAACCAGCCAGAGGATTTCATTTATGAGATCATATGAGAGATGGATCACTGTTTGGTCAGAATTTTAATCTTTATTGATTATCTGCAAACATTTTGTATGTCCATATAAAAATCTGTCTTCTAAATGATGTTGGCTTGTCTCTCTTTCATGCGTTAACATTCGTTTTGCAATCCCAGCTAATGTGAGGTTCACATGAAATGGGCCAAAAATGTGGACATCCCTCATAAGCAACTCTAAGTTGATCCGTCAGACCCATTATTAACACAGAATTAATCTCATTAATTCTGGTTCCCACTTTGTTTTGATAATTCTACACAACACTCCATAATTTGTTTATTATTAAAAAATAAAAAAAATTAAATCACCTGTACATATGTATTTACAGAGTTTGCTCAATATTTTGTTGAAGCACCTTTGCTAGCAATTACTGCCTCAAGTCTTTTTGAGTTTGATGCTACAAGCTTGAGTTATCACACCTATATTTGGGCAGTTTCTCCCATTCTCATTTGCAGAATCTCTCAAACACATCAGGTTAAAGGAGTCTTGGTGCACATAGATTTTCAGGCCTTATTGGTGGAGTGAGGCGGAAATGGTTGTCGTTCTGGAAGGTTCTTCTCTCTCTACAGAGCAATGCTGAAGCTCTGTCAGAGTGACCCTTGAGTTCTTAATCACCTCCCTGACGAAGGATCAGGATAATTCTACCTGGATCACTCAGACTGGTGGGGCAGCCAGCTTTAGGAATAGTCCTGGTGGTTCCAAACTTCTTTCGTTTATGGATGATGGAGGCCACTGTGCTTATTGGGACCTTCAATGCTGCAGAAATGTTTCTGTACCCTTCCCTAGATCTGTACCTCGCTACAATCCGGTCTCTGAAGTCTACTGACAATTCCTTGGACTTTATGGCTTGGTTTGTGCTGACATGTACTGTCAACTATGGTACTTTATATAGACAGATGTGTGCCTTTCCAAATCATGTCCAATCAAATGGATTTACTACAGGTTGACTCCATTCCAGTTGTCAAAACAGGATGAATCAGTGAAGGGTGACCAGTGGAAACAGGATGGACCTGAGCTTAATTTTGAGTGTTATGGCAAACGCTGGATACTTATATATATGGGATTTTTATTTTTAATAAATTGGCAAAAAATCTTGTCTTACTTCATCATTGGGTTATTGTATGTAAAAAGATTTAAGGGGAAAATGAAAGTAATTTATTTGGAATAAGGCTGTAATATAAAATGTGGAAAACGTGAAGCGCTGTGAATATGCACATGTTTATGGATATAATAATATTACGCTACTCCATCCACGAAGTAATACAATTTTTTAAAACGTGAAACTGATGAATAATGGGGAAATCAAGTATTTGTGAATATATTTTATTTAAACATTTGATGTTTTAGTTCTGAAGTTTGGCGTTAAACAAAAAATTGCACCAGCGCACCCTGCTGTTAAAAGTCAGAATCGATTCACCATAAAAGAATCACTGATTCAAAAAAATCGTATCGATTCTATTTGAATTGTTACTTCCGCAGTAGAAACGTAAAATAATCAACTTTATACTCATGGCTTTAAAATGGGGTTTCCAACAAGCATGTCATCATGATCCACTTAATTATCAATTAAATATTCGTGTTTCTATAGGCAGATTTTATCTTTAGGTAGCTTGTGCAACCATGACGGTGTGAACCATATGGCTAATGGGCCACTGTTTGTACAAGTTGGCCTTTTACTACTAATAATTAAGTAATATAATTATTCGTGGCCGTGAAAACCGTGACCAGGACCGTCAAATGAACCATTCGTGTGTAACATTCAATCTTTCATTCACTTAAATTCAACATTAAGGTTATATGTTTAAAAGTTACATTTGTGGACCTAGCAATCCTGTGGCCGTTTATTTAGCAATCATATTGATTTTAAAAGCAGCTAAAAACACTACTAAAGTGAGTTGAGTTTGAAAATTTTCCAACTACGTCGATGCAGAGATGGGGTATGTCCAAACAAGTGAACAAAATTTAATAGAGCCCTACAAATATGGAAATGCATGTGAAAATTTTGCTTACGTAATGATTACGTATAAATTTGATATTGTTGCCTATCTAGAAAGCAATCCAAGTCGTGTTCAACATGTCTGCTACATAAGTTTTTTTCTTCTTGACAATACCCTATTGTTTCTTTAGTGGGTTTATGTTTAGAGATGGCTGCCCAGTCAAGCATTGTCAACCACGCTGGCGCTGTGGGCAGGTGCTAATTCCTTTTCGAAATAGAAACCAGCATTCTCCATTAATCTCTTCAGCAGATGGAAGGATGATGTGTTCTGGTAGACAGCTGTGTTTACTTTGTACTTGGTAAAACACAGTGGAACAACACCCTCAGAATGTGGGAACTTCTCACTGGACTTCAGGTATCTTGAATTCTGTGGCTCTCTGCTTTTCATCCAGGCTATAGGACCTTGTGTTTCTGATCAGATTTACATTAGCTGCTCAGTTCATTTTCATCTTCTCAGCCCAGATAAGATGCTTCTGACATTGTCTCACACATTGTCTGACATTGGTTCAAAAGTGGCTTGATATCAGCAATGCTGTTATTTGTGACTTCCGGTATCCCTGTCTCCTAGGCAACTTTCCATTAATATGCTAAGATGCAGCACTCTGCAAGCAGATTTTTCAACAGTGATCTGTGGCTTCAAGGTGACATTGGTTCTCAGGTAGCCCATGATTTTCCCAGCAAGACGAGACCTTTTTCTAAACAATGATTTAAAACATAGCTTCAGAGATGCATGGTTCCTGTGCTTGATTGGCCTGCATGCCATTCAGGTCTGTCTCCAATGATGGAGGTAAAGCATCAAGAAAGCGGAGACTCAGATAATGGTGACTGAATTGTTTAGCTGTTGAAGTAAGAATGGGCAACACATTCCACATGCAAAACATCAACAGTTCGAAATTGAATGAATTATTAAAACGTGCAATTAACAGAAAGTTTAAGTAACACTGCGGCAAATGAATGGGGCATCAAACTATATACCTGTTGTATTATTATTATGCAATGAATTTGATCGTTCAGAGCAATACAAATTCCAATAGTTTCTTTAAATAAACTTATTTATGTGTACTTTAAACAGTTTTAACACTGTTGCTCTGCCACCTCACAGCAACAAAGGACTGGCTTCTATCCCCAGGTGGAACTGTCCAGGCTCCTTCTGAGTGGCGTTTGAATGTTTTTCCATGTCTGCATGTTTTTTTTGTCCACTTTCCAAAAAGATGCAAGTGAGGTGAATTGGAGTTACAAAGTTTTCCATGGCTGACATTTAAAAACTCAAAGTAGATAATAACTTACTGTCCTGTCATCAATGTAACCAAAAGAGAGTGAAACATGACATTAAAATCCCAATAAAGAAATGAATAAATAGTCAATTAAAAGTTTTTTAATTAAAAGACTCCCTTTTAATTTCTTTCAAGGCTTGAAAGAGCAGCCACTTTCTCTAAGAGGGGAAATGAAACCATGCACTGAGGAAGTCACAACTAATAATTGAATACCCTTTACATGCCGGGTTGGTATACAATTTGCATAGATCTGTGGTCTAGAATGAAACTACTTAAGTAAAGTGGTAATGTTGACACTAAAAGGAAATGACGTTCTGATGATCTGAAAACTTTTAAAAATGCCTGAAATTATAAAGGAGTATCTCATTAACTACTCTGGATTTAAACTATAAATTATGATAATAACCAAGATTAAAGATTTCAAAATAATATTTTTGTGTCCTATTGTTTAATTGAATGAATGAACCTAATAATTGCTGATGTTAATGAACCTTCACAATATCCACATTTACCCTTACTTGTCAGTGTAAGCGTTCCCTTTTACTTTAAATCATATTATTTATATTAATTGGCATTTAGGTAGTGTTTGTTCGTTTATTTGGATTTTAACGTCATGTTTTATACCTTGGTTAGATTCATACACATGTTTCATCAGCAAACAAATTATTTTAAACACAGTCAATGACAATTTTTGTATCTCCAGTTCACCGCACCTGCATGTTTTTTGGACTGTGGAGTTAACCTATGTGGATACAGAGAAATGACCCAGAACGCCCCACCTTCTAGCTTTGAGGCGATAGTGCTACTGTGCCGCCCGCATTTGGGTAGTGAATCTGTCAAATACACAAGCTACCCTGATGTGCAATGTCTTGTGGGGGATTGCCGATGTCCAAACTAATTTATAGGTACCCTGTTCAAAACCGTTCAATGTTCTTTCAGAAAAATGATTAGAAAGATAGAATATGAGCTAGGTATCATTTAAAGAGGTGCAGGATGACCCAATAAAATCTGACCAACAGTTAAAATCAAGAAATCCATATCATAGTTTTTACAGCTGACAGGCGAACACTGGCTATCTCTTCATCATGGCACCTGTTAGTAGGTAGAAATATTAGGAAAGTGAACATTTGATCAAAGTTGAAGTTCGAAGCAGTTAAAATGATCAAGCATAAACATTTAAGCGAGTTGGACGGGCCAAATTGTAATACCTAGATGACCATTTCTGAGCATTTCTAAAATTACTGCTCTTGTGGGATGTTCTTAATCTGTATCAAAATTCGTCCAAGAATGGAACAGTGGTAATCCAGCTACAGGGCCTTGGCGGCCAAGGCTCATTGATGCACGTGGTGAGAGAAGGCTGGCCCATGATGATCTGATCCAACAATCAAGCAACTGTAGCTCAGATTGCTGAGTAAATTGATGATGGTTCTGATAGGAAGTTGTCAGAATGCACAGAATCGCATTTACAAAGCTGTTTGAGTAGAAAAAAGACCAACACTATTAGAAAGGTGGTCATAATGTTATGCCTGGTGGGTGTGTCTGGCTTAAGTGTAATTGAGAGTAGTTGAATTCATTAAGATTTTGCATATGATATTATTTTTGTTGTTGAACATAAATCTAATTTTCACTTGAATCCGATGTGACGTGTTTGACTTACACTTCCAGTCAAACATGAGAAATGTATGAATGAACTCGAGTTGGGAAGACTTTAGGCTTGAGTACGTGGCAATTCTGAACCAATCAGATAATCCGCTGCTCTCTCGAGTGGACCAATAGCATTATAGCGCAGTGCGCGTGGGTAGAGGCGGGACTGAACTGTAAATTAAAGTGATTGGTCAATGCGCCCATACTTCACAGGAAGAGTCTCTAAAGTTAACAGTTTACATCCGTAACGTTTAGCGACGCAACCCCGGGCTGCAGAAAGTGAACGGAATACTGGTAAGTTAAATCAGTTGTTGTAGGGAACTAGTTTATTGTAATCATGTGCATGTTGTTCTTGTATTTAATTGAATGTAATTATTGTGTACTATGAGCGAGTACATTCTGGAGGACTGAAAAGCCTAAATGCGCTCTGTGGATTGCTATGACCAATAACAGTGTTCCGTACATCACGTCACGCATTTTTTGTTTGTTTTGTCAAATCACTGTAGCTGCAAAATTTGCGTTAACATTGCGTTACATACTTAACCGCTGTTACTTTGAATTAACTTGGCCTAAAAATGTGTAATGTGGACATCTCTCCTAATGGCTGACTTTCACTATTTCATCCCCACCACTGAAAACATGCGTGTAAACTATTTTTATTAAATAAACTGTATTCAACAGTGGTAACAGATTGTAGAAGGCCACTTGTATTTATCGGCAAGGTTACAAATGCATTTTTTGCCAAATTAACACATTCATATAGACACACTGATACATCTCATGGGATTCCTTGGTTTTTAACCTGACGACATCCTGGTACTTGATGCAACCCTTGATCTGTTAAGTTTTAGGGGGTTTATCTACCGAAGCATAAATGCCGTTTAATATTCTCATAACTTTTCTAAACGTAAATAATATCTGTCACAGCATATTTATATGCACTACATGCTTACATTTCAGAATGAACATAGTTACACAAATGTAACGACCAAAAAACAGTAACACTAACGATGCCTGTACGAACTACCACAATAAGCGGCCACAAGGGGGCGCTCGCGTATAGGTTCATTTCGTATTAATGGCATTTTTGATGAACATACTGTTCCAGTCAAACAGAATTAGGGTTTGTTCATAGATTATATGAGCGGCATGGTAAGCACTTCCACCTTACAGCAAAGGAGGTCCTGGGTTCGATCCCCGGGTGGGGTGATCTAGGTCCTTTCTGTGCTGAGGTTGCATGTTCTCCCACAGTCCAAGGACATGCTGCCAGGTTGATTGGAGACACTGAATTGTCCTGTAGGTACCTGCAATGGACCGGCGCCCCATCCAGGGTGTTACCTTGTGCCTTGCGCCCGTTGAAGAGCTGGGATAGGCTCCAGCTCCCCTCCCTAACCCTAATTAGGTTAAGGGGTTAAAGAAAATGATGACGAATGAACGTCCATTATATAAACCAGCAGCGTTAAAGGTCGGTTGGGCATGTAGACAGACACGACTGGCTAGTGTCTGATCGATTGGTCACTGCGAGTTCTATGAGAACTTGACACCCCCTCTCCACCCCCCGTGTCATAAAGCAAACCCATAGGTTTGTGACTGTGTTGACAAAAATGTATATTGATGAGGGTTTTAGTCTGTATATGGTACTTTGAAGCCCATGATGTAATGTCTCACAAATCTTTCATTGCGTTGGATGCTGTGTTGTGTATGATAGCCATGGACTAAACACAGATTTGATTCTTTTAATCTTTTGGTGATGTTATGCATTGTAGAATTGCAAATTGCATACAAAAAATCTTAAACTTGTTCCTAAACGTTTGGGAGATTTTGATAATACATTTAAGCAACTCACACCACTGCCAGGTTTCTGCTGTGCCCCCCCCCCCAAAAAAAAGCATAGAATATTAGGAGTTTCTGTGATCTGTTATTAGCTAGGTTACTCTTGGTGGGGGGGAGGGGGGGTGTGGAGTCTGCAAACCTTAAACCCAGTGTGTTACTCTGACCAATTTACATCATTAACTGTTTTTCTTTTCCAGATATTGTGTGGCTTGGATTTCTGAAAAGATGGAGCTGAGAACATTACTGCTGTGCATTGCAGTGTGTGTGATTCATGCCTCTAGTAAACCAATGGAGAAGAAGGATCGTGTCCATCAGGATGTTCCTCTCAGCAGCAAGGAGCATCATGATGATGAGAATTTTGATTATGACCATGAGGCCTTTCTCGGCCAGGAGGAGTCTAAGACGTTTGACCAGCTAACTCCAGAGGAGAGCAAAGAAAGACTTGGGTATGAACATTTTTTGTTTTCAAGGATTTCAACATCATGGGTTACACTTATTACATTCATGACCGAAACGGACAGCTTAATATCTCCAGTTTACCTCACATGAATGTTTTTGGACTGTGGGAACATGCAAACTTCACAAAGAAAGGACCCGACTTGGGGATCGAACCCAAGACCTTCTTGTTTTTAAATCACACTGGGGAATTTCTGTTGTAGTACTTTATTGCAGCATAGGACCTAATATGTAATAATCATTATTTGGAAATGTAAACAGCAAATGTTTCAGAATCTTTTATTAATTTATTTATATTTATTATAATTTGGTTTGTCTTTGGTTTCATCTCCGGGTTTCATCAGCTAGGGATGTAACGACTCCCCAAAAGTTTTAAATATATCACTGATTCAAATCATGAATCAATTCATGACATTTTATATATATCGATATTTACTTTAAACAGCAGAGTGCACATTGCTGGAATCCAGCATTTTTGGGCATAGTTTGCACCTACCTCAGAAATATAAGAGCAGGAATTGTTGATCTATGAAAGATTATCACAAATACTTTATTTGACTATAATTTATCATGTTTTTATTTCATTTTGTTTAAAACATGACGTTATTATTATCGTTGTTATGTGGTAACAGTGGTGGTAATAACATCATTATAACAACCATGACATACCACTCAAACCACATGTTCTATGTTACAATGAAGGTCAATGAAGGCAGTAAAGTCATCAGCATATTGTTTATATAATTGGATGGGTATCCACTCACTTTTTGGCATGTCATGTACAGTTCCGAACTGAACACCTGGCAACCCTGATCAAACATCTGACACTAGCCTCGCTCTTCTGCTTGTTGTACCGTCCCTTCTCTCCAGGGGTCTCCAAATCCCCCATTTATAACTCACACTGCCTGGGTCCTTTCTGTGTGGCGTTTGCATGTTCTCCCAATGTCTGTGTGGGTTTACTCCGGGTGCTCCGGGTGCCTCCCACAATGCAAAAACATGAAACCAGGTTAATTAGACACACTTAATTGTCCTGGCCGTACCTAGTCTCTTTGATACATAAATCAGTGAGTTGTGGTGCCCGGATAAATAAGAGTTGTGTTTGGAAGAGCATCTGGTGTAAAATCTATTCCAAATCAAGTTATTCTTGTCAGATGGGACCTCAGAATGCTAATCAGACCCTGTGTTTAAAATGGCTCCCTATTCCCGACATATGTAGTACACTCATAAGGGACTGAATTCGGGAGGGTAGTGAATGATTTCGGACTCTTTTTCGGTTTGCTCATTACTGCGTGATGGTTGATTCCGTCGCTTAAACATCTGCCCTGTACATTATCAAATCCATGAACAACAAGTGCCTTAATTCATTCTAAATTCACCATATATGCTTACTTTACACATTGCAGTAAATCTGCTACCTACATTTGTAACCGCTCAGGTCTGCCGTCGCTGCTCGTCTTTCAGCCAAACAACGCGGTGCATTATGGGTAGAGGTATAGACATCTACCTTTTGCAGTGCACTATGGGATTATTTGAGTGTGCCTAGGTTTCTGGATACTCAAATTAAATGGCTTAACCCCAAACTAGTGCACTTATATAGTGAGTAGGGCAGAGTTTCGGACACCCTTAGGGTTTGAAGACTCACCCTGTCTACACAAAGACAAAAACGATTTCCATAAAGATGACATGGTGTTAGAAAAAATAAATGTGTGTCCTCACAGGTGCACGCAGCATCACTGAAAACACTGTGGGAGCCAATAGGCCCATTTTACACACTGCAGTAACACACCAAAACAGTCTGTATCCATTTGTTGCTTATGGTGGTAGAAGAGGAGCAGTAGATGTTGTAAAAGCCATAACAAAGCCAGCATTTGCTGTACTACAAATCCAGCACTGTATGGCGCTGTATTTGTTGTTGTTCGGAGAGTGCCTGCTGCAGGTATTGCCAGTTGAATGGTACCAGACAGGAAAACCATCTGGGTGCTGCATTAGTATTATTTTAAAAACAAAAACAAACTGTGAAAGGCTGAAAGATGGCGTATGAACATTTTTAAATACCTTCAGAGTCTGAACACATCAAGCAATATAGATAGCATAGCATATAATAAAGTATTTTCTCTTTACACAGTTTCATTGTTGAGAAGATCGATGAGGACCACGATGGCTTTGTTACTGTTGATGAGATGAAGAACTGGATCAAGCATGCTCAGAAGCGCTGGATTTACGACGATGTAGATCGACAGTGGCTGGCTCATGATCTCAATTCAGATTCCTTGGTGTCCTGGGAGGAGTACCGGAATGCTACATATGGCTATATTCTTGGTATGGGTGTTATTGTAAATTTAAACATTTGCAGATCATCATGATGATTATAATGATATGTTTGTGTACAGATGACTCTGATCCAGATGACGGATTTAACTACAGACAGATGATGGCCAGAGATGAGAGGCGCTTTAAAATGGCAGACACAGACGGTGACAGTCTGGCAACTAAGGAAGAGTTCACAGCCTTCCTTCATCCAGAGGAGTATGATTACATGAAGGATACTGTAGTAATGGTATGTCGGACAGACTAATGCAACCGCACAGTTTGTACAAGATGTAACAGATTTCTTAAAGCTGCAGTCTGTAAGATTTATCTGTTTAAATTAGAACAAACTGTTCTAATCAATGGATGGATGGATGTATGTATGGATGTATGGATGGATGTATGGATGTATGGATGGATGGATGGATGGATGGATGGATGGATGGATGGATGGATGGATGGATGGATGGATGGATGGA
>JAYDZG010000009.1:10345064-10359333 GCA_034509265.1 Microcambeva bendego | reverse complement strand
ATGGATGGATGGATGGATGGATGGATGGATGGATGGATGGATGGATGGATGGATGGATGGATGGATGGATGGATGTTAAAACAGTGTGGTCTGGTGGGTTTCAGCATGAAACTCATGTAACACCCACACACAGTCTCTTAAAGAAGATTCCTACAGGTGCCGAATTCAAAGATTCGATTTAAAGAAACATATAGCTTTTGCACCTTTCAGTCTCCCGAAACCAGCACTGGTTCTTAATGGGTTTAATTTCTCATTTATAGGAGACCATGGAGGACATTGACAAAAATGGAGATGGATTCATCGAACTAGAGGAGTATATTGGTAAGTGTCCTAATGCCTAGTTTACACATGTTTTGCCCTGATTTCCTGAATAATGTGCCAGCTCTGAGGCAAAGCTGCATTCACTCGGGGTTTGATTACTGTGTGGGATCTGTTCAATGTCTGATCTGTGCTTGCAGACTCGAACAAAAAATACTAAACAAAAATATAAACACTTTTTTGGTTTTGGTCACATTTTTCATGAGCTGAACTCAGAGCAAAGACTTTTTCTATGTACACAGAAGGCTTTTTTCTCTCAAATGTTGTTCAGAAATTGGTTTAAATCTGTCTTAGTGATCACTAGGGTAGCCACATAATAGTCCACTCTAAAATTATCACACAGCGTAATGTTACAGATGTCATACCTACACGTCTACACGTCATCTGTCCTGTACAGTGAAAACTGCATTCATCCATGAAGAGAACACCTCTCCAATGTGCCATACACCATCGAATGTGAGAATTTGCCCACTAGAGTCGGTTAAAGTTGCAAACTGCATACATGCGGAGACCCTGATGAGGAGGACGAGCTTCCCTGAAATGATTGTCAGATCATGGATGGTCTTGGATGGATGAGGTTACACGTGGTCTGTGGTTGTGAGGCCGGTTGGATGTACTGAGAAATTCTCTGAAACCCCTTTGGAGATGACTTATGGTAGAGAAATTAACATTCAGTTCATGGGCAACAGCTCTAATAGCGTAATCGTCATATCATGCTGTCTAATAAGCATCTTGATATGCCACACATGTGAGGTGGATTGTTTATCTTGGCAAAGAAGTGCTCACTAAGACAGGTTTACACATATTTGTGAACTATATTTGAGAGAAAAAGCCTTTGTGTACATAGAAAATAGATCTTTCAGTTCAGGTCATGGAAAAAAAATATTTTATCTAGCATACTAAATATATGGACCTGTCGGTGAGTGCCAGTGAGTGCTGAGTCAAGCCACAGTCAGTAAGAAGGCAACATACATGCTAAGGGGAAACCTTGACCACTCAGACTCTGGTCTGCCAGTCTGTTATTCCTCTTTGTAATGGATTTGACACCCAGCCCTTGCCAATCAGACCCAGCAATAAAACCCCAACTTAAACAACAAGAGCTCCAGATGTGTATTGTAAACAGCCACCTGAACACCGTGAGTCTCACCTATCCCACTGTCTCGTTCACTCAGGTGACATGTACAGTCAGAATGGAGACTCTACCGAGCCAGAGTGGGTCAAGACCGAGAGGGAACAGTTCACAGAGTTCAGGGATAAAAACAAAGATGGCCGCATGGATAAAGAGGAAACGAGAGACTGGATCCTGCCATCGGATTACGACCATGCAGAGGCTGAGGCCAAACATCTGGTTTATGAATCTGATGCTGATAAGGTGAGCTTCATTGACTAAGAAAAATGCAAAGATTGCTCTTGGCTGCCAGATGTTACACATGTAACATTAGCCTGTCTTTAATAAGGCAGGTGGACACATTGTAGCACAGATAGCTTCAGGACACTTGGTAAAACGTTAATTAACTTGATTTTGAACCAGTTCAGCATGTTTTCTAAAAATATGTTTGTTGCAGTTGGCAAATTAGCCTGCTACTACACTTAAATTTGCCATTTGATCAAAGATGAGACTAACTTATTGATATGATATAATAAAAGTGACTCGAATGTTATGAACAATGTTTAATGTGGGGGGGAGCATAACATGGCAACTTGTATTAAAACAATAAGCTTATTTTATTTTTTTATTTTTTTATCTAAGCTGAAGCTTGGTGGATAAGGTACTGGACTAGTAATTTAAAAAGTCACTGCTTCAAGCCCCATCGTTACCAGGTTGCTGCTGTTGGGCCCTTGAGCAATGCCATTAACCCTCACTTGTTCAGACTGTATACTGTAAGTCGCTTTGGATAAAGGCGTCTGATAAATGCTGAAAATGAGTCTCTAAATGTGAAACACATACAAATACAGCTAAACAGACACTCTGAGAAGGGTTTTGACATTCTTGCTTGAGTGAGTTTATATAGACAGCGAGCTTGGAATCGGAGATGTTTTGGCTTAAGTTCATCTTTTTTCTGATAATATTTGATACTTAATGGATTCGCGTGTTCTGATTGCAGGATGGACAGCTGACTAAGCAAGAGATCGTGGATAAATATGACTTATTTGTTGGCAGTCAAGCGACAGATTTTGGAGAGGCTTTAGTAAGACATGATGAATTTTAAGCTCTGAGGTGCTGCATATGAAGAAAGCAAAATGAACTATAATTTATTTTTTGATTCCTTGTATGGGATCGCAACCTTCCAACACTAAATGTTTACAGTACGTTTTCTGGTTTTAGCAATCGAAATGACCCACTGTTAGCTTTTATGATAGGTGTTTTACTCGTAGTTTGTAGCTACTTAGCTTATTGTGTATGTTAAATGTACTATTCATTAAGAGTATTCATATTTGAGTGTTTTTGTACGAGTGTTTATATATAATTATATATGTATGTGTAGTATGTGGAAACCCCTCCTATATACTGAGCTCAGGTTTTTCAGACACTATCGTTAATGCAAATAAAATCGTGTTGCTGTATGACTGCACTCAAGTCCACAATGCGAGCTCCATAAAGACGCTGATCAGTTCAGTGCGAAGAAACTTCTGAATTACTGATATCCAGACAACCAAACAAAAGTAACTTATTAGTTAAGCTACTGAACTAGCAATTGATTCAAGCTCTACCACTGTCGGGTTGGCCCTGTAAACCCTCAAGCAAACCCCTAAGTTGCTTGAATTGTGCATGATCAAAGTTGTGAGTCGCTTATAAGAGTGAAGCCTGTAATGCCAGGGGTTTGGGAATAGGATGGTAGTGTCTGAGAGAGCTTATAATTAGAATATATGATTTAGTGTCATTTTGGACCACTCAAAGAAGCTTTAAGATAAATAAGATTTTCATTTGATGATGTGAAAGCAACTCAACCAAAAACATTTTTTCAGAAGAAATTAATATTCTACAATGCTGGGGAAAGTACATCCCAAAGGAATGACTAGAAAGATTCGATAATTTGTTTTAACCCAATCGAACACATCTTTAGAGTGCTGGTTTGCTATATGAATCTCATTTCTTAATGCCTTTTTGACCAAATAAGCAGATTTCCACTGACAAATGGACACTAAGAGGAACAGAGTATGGTTTACCTCCATATACTCCATTGTGTGTGCACAACCAGTGTAAATGAAAATGATTTGTCAGGGTTATTCAGATTTATATAGGAAAGTAGAACTACCACAACTTGTAGATTTGTTTGTCTTTTGGAGCAAGCGAGGGATTTTTGTTGGGTGATAACTATTTTAAGCCCTTTTAATTGACTCATGAATAACTGAAAAAGGTCATGAACATAATAAATGACCTAAACATAAACAATGATGGTGACTATTATTTCATGCTGAGCACTTTACCAGGTACATGATTCTGCTATGTACATAGTTTAATAATCTGTAGCTTGGAGGACACTACACACCTCATTGGACCCACACTAACCAGAGGTCATTGGAGTGATGGACAGCAGTGTTGTGATTTAAAGATCTCTGTTTCAATGCAGTGGACAGAATAGTCCTTCATACATTTATACTGGAACAACTAAAGGGTTACAGTCATTGTAATCTCACAAATGTATCCAAATGGTGAATGTATTTTCTACAATAAGGAATGAATGTACATACCAGATTGGTGTACTTAATAAAGTGCTTAGAGTGAGTATACAATGTGTGTACACGTTACTAATGTAATTTAAGCCCCCCCCAAGTGCCTTGTATTCCTGGCTTATGACTGAACATTAAAATATTACTTTGTCCTTTTTTTCCTTTTGTTTAATTTTCAGTGTCAGCATGTATTTTAAATACACTGTTCATAGTGTTAAACATCAAATTGTAAATCATGTGTAGTACATGTGTTGTTGTAAATACAGAACATGTTGAACAGAGAGGATTTCACAATAAAAGTTTGTCTAAAATAAATTGGGTGGTTTAAATAAGATTTAAAATGTTACCTACTAGGTTTGGAGGTACTAAACAATGACATGTCTCTACTCCTCACAATCTTTAATGGCATGCCCGAGAGTGGATGGATCTGTTCTTTTACTGATTAATGTTTTATTCTGGTCAGGGTATGGTTGGTACAATTCTATTGGGAAAGCAGAAATGCACCCTGAAAAAGAGCATCAGATGATAGCTTAAGAGCTAGTGCTCAAATGGCACAGCAGTGGATTTGTGACCTGACCTGGATCAAACAGTTTAGTTAGTGCAATTGAAGGGAGTAAAGAACCAAGAGGCCAACACGTGGAGACAATGACGGGGTGACTTCAAAGATCTGTTAGGTTCAGCACCACAACAACAGCACATGGAACGTAAATAATAGATGTGAGAAAGTCTGGACACCCCCATGAAACTTATTATTCATTGGGTGTCCTAGTCACACAGCTGTACTAATATGGGTTCAATCAGGGTGATTTCAAACAACCAACATGTATTAGCTCTGACAATCATTTTAAAATGTGAGCTTACAGTTATGAAAGGGGCAAATAACAGTAAGGCCATCCAGTGGTTGGAAAAATTGCCACAAACTGGACTTTTATTAAATATTTCAACAGCATTAAAGCAGTAGTGAAAGCTTTCTAGAAGAGCGTGCCAGGGTGGCTCAGAGTTTAGCACTGTTGCCATTAAGCAAGAAGGTCCTGAGTTTGGTGAAGTTTGTCCACAAGGTTTGCTCACACAGTCCAAAGACATCTAAGTGAGGTATATTTGAGACAAAAATGTGACTGTTTGACATGAGTAAAATGTAACTATCTTCCCTGTTATAAATAAAACCAAGGTCTAAAACATAATGTTCAGTCATGGACAATTTAGTATCTTCAGTTCACCTGGCATGTTTTTGGATCGTAACAGGAAACCGGAGCACCCAGAGTAAACCCACACGGACACGTGGAGAACATGCACAGAAAGAGCCCGGACCACCCCACCTTGGGATTGAACCCTTGCTGTGAGGTGACAGTGCTACCCACTGATCCACCATCCTGTCCATTTAAAATCCTATTAAAAGACGAAACCACAGAGTAAATAAATAACACAGAATAGAATTAACACTCTGACTCTGTCATAGCAAAAAGGAACAAGAGCATCACACATTTTTAGCTTTTACACCACTTAGATAACAAGTAATGTTTTATGTTTTATTAAAGTGTCTTTAGGTAGTGTGGTCATAATTATTCAAATGGACAGATATATCACATGGTGTTTGATACATTTGGTCAATTGTCATATTTTGGTTATTCTCTGGAGTTAAAAATACTGTATTTCAACTCGACCCTTAGAGGTAAATAAACATTTTCAGGGTAAAACAATAACTGTTTAATTAATGACAAGAAATACTGGCACAAACATGATTAAGTGTGTCTATGCTGAAGCTTTAAAGTGAATAGGTACCCTGTACCATGATACATTGCTTGATAGAACTGACTAGGTGTGATATGAAAACCTGCAGCAGGGTCATTGTTCTATAGGCACCTAGCCAGTATTGTATTTAAACCAGTGCATTGTAGCACCGGTCCCCAGCCCAGATAAATAGGGAGGGTTGTCAGAAAGAACATCTGGTGTAAAAAACGATGCTAAATCAGTAATGTATAGCAGCTGAAAGACAAATAAACCCAATAAATGTTAAAATCGTATGGATACCACTTCTAAATATTGAGTTCGGCTTTTAGCCACACCCACTGCCAACAGGTGGGTGTTCTACTTCATGAAAACAGTTTGGGAAAGGCCCTTTTCTGTGTCAGTATTATTTATCCCTTTTGCTCAAAGCAATGTCAAGAAAGACTTACAAAGATGCCTGACATCAACAGTTTAACTTCAACAGCTTAAAATTTAATGGTAGTGCTTGTCCCGTATGGACATAAAATCTCAAAATAAAGCTCAAAAGTCTTTCACAAGCTTTCAAAAAAGTGCAGACTCAACTCAATATTAATTCAAATGCATGCTTGTTTGTTTTAAATTGGAATGTCTAACAAGCTTACGGTCAGGTGTCCACATACTTTGGGCCATAAAGTGTATCTTTAGATTTATCTTTGTTTTTGGAGTTGCTGGTGCATTTGCATCTCATGTATTCTCTTACCGATTTCTTGATTTGCTTTTTGTTCATTCGGACATCTGTGTTGCTCTATAAATGATGTTGCAGAATATGCTTGGACTCTTTCTGTAATGATTTGGTCTGAGTGTGTTGTAACTAGAAATGTTTCTGAAAAAGCATTTTCTGTACCATGATCTGGGTTAGCTCTGTCCCAGACAGTGTTTGAAGGTTCACATTCTGTTTTACATATATCTTTTTCAGAGGTCAATGTCTCTGTAAAGACCAACTTGACCATCTGGGCATCTTTTACGTTATGTGTGTTCTTCACCACAGTAACCTCCTGAAACCACACCGATTTGCTGATAGATTGAAAAATTGGCCTCTTGTTTGACTCTAAATTTTGAGATGCACAATTTATGGCTTGCAAGCTCATAATGTTCAGTGGTAGGTTGATCTTGAAAGACTCAGATTTTGGACTGGTGTCCTGATCTCGATGGGTGTAAAAACCCTGTTTGCCATGCAGAGTGGAAGTGGATGCATCATAGCCACCAAACGCCTCATTATAATAAGAGACTTCTTCAACCAGGGGCAGTGGTTCTCTCTGATTTACCTGTCAAACAAAGACAACAGATAAATATTGAGCCACTGCCTAAAAACAAGTATTTAATCATTGTTAGTTTGTTATTTAATAAACAGTAGAAATGGCCAAAGCGAGTGGACACCTGACTATGAGCTCTCCGGAAACCCCATTCTGCAATTATGGGTTCTAATAACTGCTCAACTGTACACGTGTCTACTCTACAGCACTGTTTGGCCATTTTGGTCCTCTTGGAGGTGGTACACACAGCAAAGGAAATGGATAAGAAATTATGCAATTAAGAACAACGTGGAAAAACAGTGGTTGTTCCTGAACCATCTGATATTGGGTGTGTTTTGCCATTAATGGTGTGTTTCCAGTGTAATTTTCCAGGTTAACATGCACACCCTTTGACTTAATTGAAAAAAACCATATATTTTAGATTAAAAAAAACAATTGGAAAACAATTGTCTGTGTAACCACAACATTATCACATTTAGGATGGCAGTGGGTTTAATTCACTGGGCAAACTATCCCAGAGTAAACACACACTTGAACAGCTAGGCCAGTTTTGGTTGCTTTAATTATCCTGACGGCTTGTCTGACCTGACTTTGGAGTGTTAGAGGAAATTATAAAGCACCCAGAAGAAACCTATGTAGAAATTGAACCAATGACCGTCTTGCTGTGAAGTTACGGTGCGACTAACTGAATAACATTAGCTCTTTGTTGAAAACCCATTACAATTTGGAATTGCTCTGTTACATGTGTAATCCATGTGTTTCCTTTAATGATGTTTAATGCCCCTATACGTTCTGTAGAGGAGTTGCCACATGAAGCTCCTGATACTACTGTATCATGTTCCTGCCATCAAATGCACAACTCTAGTTGTAATTGGTCTAAATACTCATTTTCTAAAGTTACATTTTAATTTATTGATCATTGCTTACCGTGTTTTGCCTGTTTCCTGTTTTAAGAACATTTAAATATCTTTTTCTAGTGTAAACAACAGTTAATTTGTGAATCCTTTTGATTGCTCCCGTTAGGATTTCATAATGGACAGTAAGTAGATAACAAGTTCTACATAAACATCTCTCAGACTGCTGGGTTTTTGGGCTAACATTTTTTCAAGCCTGCACTGTGAATGATTTATCAGTGTGTTTAGAAAACAATTACACATGATTGTTAATCATCCATTTACACAGAATGTATTTGACCTTTCGAAAAATGTATAAACCATCGTTAATGAGAAAAAAACACAGAATTCCAAGGTTGTTCTCTCAGCTGCATGCCTTGTCATAAAAAAATCACATTCACTTACCAGATACTGAAACCGTCTGAGAGTCTTTGCAAAGGAACAGAAAGAGAATGATTACAATAAAATAATTTTATAATTAATTGTATAATTTACTAAATGTGTTCTTTACAGCCTAAACTAATCAGCTACACTCATCAAAAACAGGTGTGTAATATTCAATTATAAAATATAGTTTATATTATTTCAACATTGAACTAACTAGTTTGCGCAACAAGAAGTCTAATTAAATAGAGAAAGAATATTTATTGATAAAACCTTTTTTATAACATAAGTAAACATACATTTGGGTTTTAGTCAGTTTAACAAATCATGGTTTTGAGTTTGTTTTACAAGTGTCCCTGAACTTCTGGAAATAGAGATTGAAGCTCTCCAGAAACATCTTATTAATATGAATCTGCTTTGGAAGGTTAAAAATTTCCTATTGCAACTGAATGATTGGTGTGGTGGAACGGCAGTGGCCTGAGTTTGAGTAGAGCACCCTTCTAACCAGCGTGTGTAGTGTGTATTGGTGTCTTACCACATTGGGGTGTTTGTTATCTGCTATATCAGTGTGTTCAGCAGGATTCTGTCTCACTCTTCTCTTTCTCACAAAACACATCAGGACAATGGTTGTAATGGCTAATAGAACCAGACACATCACTGATACCCCTTCCACTACCAATGTCCTGCTGCCATGATCCTGCCTCTCTTCTAACGGACCCTGTGGAACTAAAAATATTCAACCACTTTATACACTTATAATGCATTTTGTGCCTACAGTCACTGGACGGTATATTTAGTGTATTAATATCAAAATCCATTCTACCTGGCTCTCCTTTCTCTAGAACATTTATGTAGATCACAGCTTTCACGACATCTCCAGACTCCTGGTCAGTGGCCAATACCTTTAAAAAATATCTGTAAATTTATATTTTACATTTTTTGGCATTTAGCATATGCCTTTATCCAAAGCGACAGTACTGTGACAGAATACAATCTGTTCAATTGAAAGTAAAGGCTCTTGCCCAAGGGCCCAATTGCAGAGACCTGGTAGTGGGTCGGTTACATTTAATTGAACTCATTATTTTTTCTTAATCTTGGCAAAACAGTTTCATGGAAAATCTGCCATATAAATTAAAATGTACGCACAGAAGGTTTGAAACAGCCAGACAAATTTAATATAGCCCTAGAGAAGTAAAAATGTAACTTTTAAAGATATAGTCTCCACTCTTGTGCTGTTAAAGCTGTTCTTATATTTCCAATTGTTGGTCTTACTACAGAATTACATAGTGTATGTAGTATAGTGGCTTGTGTACCCTATTCCAAAATAGGTTGCAGATATGTGAAGGCACCATTAATGCTTAGGTGAAAGTGATTTAGTGATTGAGAAAGTATTCACATTCCTTCCCTTTTTGCTCTTTTTTATTGTTGTGTAAATTCAATTTTACCCATTTTACCCAAGAATCATTTCCCAATCGTCCATAACAACCAAATTGTTTTTAGTTAAATCATGTTTGCTTTAATTATCTTTAAATTTTATCTTGGACTCTTGGACTCTAACCTATAACCTTGGACTTTAACTTGTTTACACAATCAACTGAATTGATTTACAATAGAGCACTGCAGTTTTTTTGTCAGGACAAAAAAAAAGTCCAGTGAACTGTCTGGCGATCTTTGCAATCGAGTTGTGCAATCTTCATGATGATAAGGATCTCACCTCTAATGTGTGGTTGTGGTTTGGCTTTAGCTGATTGGCCTTGGCAATCACCAGACCTTCCTGAGTAACATAATACAGCTCAGAGCAGTTGGTGTTATAACTCAGAGAATACTGCAGCTTTGGGTTAATACCCTGTAATACACACGAACATTTCAACAATTAGTTGATATTACATTATTGCTATCTGTGTTGTAAGTGTCTTGCTAACATACATCTATGAAGTCCCGATCTTCAGCTTTCAGTATGAGCAGTTTCTTTCCATAGGTAATGACGATTGAAGCAGGGCTGAGGCTCTCGATAACAAAGCCATGATATGTAAGACGGCTAAACTGTGGTTGAAAGTGATTTTCTGCCAAAACCCGCACAAGCGCCGTAGCTACTGAATACTTCATAGGATCGTCTCGTTGAGCAGCCTGAAATTAATAAAATGAGCAAATTGAAGTAATTACATACATAGTATCATGATCTTTATCGGGTTCATTTCAGAATTCAGATATTTCAGCTACACTTGTTTACACTTATCTTTTTTACATGGTCACTTTCCTTTGTGATGTATTTGTCCTACCTAACAAAATGTTTGGTTGAGTGTGAAGCTGATTTTGAATCTTTTTACATTATGACATCAGATGCTGCTTTCTGTGACCTTCTAGTCTGCTTCACATTTCCAGACTAGTTTAGAGTAAGATGTGTTTTGATTGAGTCTGATGGGATGCATGCCTTCATTTAGATAATGGTTGATTTAATAGCGAAGGAACATTAATTCTTCACACAGGTACAGGTAGGACAGCATTTCTGAATAAAAGAAATCTAGTGAAAAAAGCTTTTTGTATTTACTTAATTTACCTCTGTTTAATATTAATATTAAATAATTAAATAATAGCTTGATCTGAAACATTTAACTGCGACAAATTTACACCACATGTCAGTGTTTGTGTATTTGAATGTATTGAATTTGAATTCTGAATGTTTCAGTTTCTCTCTCTCTCTCTCTCTCTCTCTTGCACACACATGCACACACACACACACACACACACACACACACACACACACACAAATATTTACCATAATGCGCAGTCTTAGTGTGGGCATCAGCAATCTGTTCTCTACCCGTCTGGTAAGCCGTATTTCCCCTGATTCAGTGTTGATTACAAAACGTCCGTTATCAGCACCTACAAACCAAATCGAAGAAAAAAGTATAAAAAGTATTTTATTTTGCGAGAATGTAGTGGGATACATATTATAATGCTGTTCACAGTGTAGTGTTTCACACCTGACAGGATTGTGTATGTAAGTGGTGTTCTCAAGCCCTCATCACCATCTACAGCTTGGATGGGGCCAGGAGAGAAATCCAAGATCATGTCCTAGAAAATGTTTCATGAATTGGCATCCAAGTAACTTATTTTATTTTACCAAGAATACCAATACAATACAATACAAACTGAAAATAACATTGCAAATACATACATTCCCAAATTAAGTACCAAATAAAAAACTCAAACACATCCACAAAATGTCTATCAAAGCCGGCTTTCAGAAAACATAATCAAATCAACACGGATGAGGTACAGGGGACTGTCAATTAGGAAAAAAATAATAAAGCTCAACTGAGTGTCTCTTCCCCAACCAACCAGCCAAACTTGGCAACACAGAGGGATATCAGGCACAGGTGATTGCCAGCTGAGCATGCTTGACAGGTACTATGATACAACATGATACTAAACCCTGTCTAGTGTTTTCAAGTCTTGTGTCCACTGTTTTCATGGAACACTGGGCCTGATGTGACACCTACCATGATAAAATAATTGACCAAAATAAAATAAAAAATGTTGGCAAACTCTACTAACAATCTATTACAATTGAAATGCTTTTATCAGTTCACCTCATCGTTTTCTGTAATATTGACTGTATATAGAGGGTTAACACAAATATGACTGCTTCGATTGTGGGAAATAAGTATGCAGGGCTGGAATTGTGGGTACTGGTCATCTGCATCAATCACATTTATAGTTAATGTGGCCGTGGTGCTGTAGCACTCTGGAGTATTGACCTCCTGCAACAAATGGCAACACACAAGTCAGTGAGAACCATGTATTTAAGGAATGATAAAAACAAAAAAGAACAAATATGCATCACAAATTATTGACAAAATAAATTCACATTACTTTTCTGTTTCTGCTATGGTAGTTTTTTTTTGCGGTATTCTGGCTTAGTGCTGGCTAGTGAATTGTCTTTAATTCTATAAGTCCATCTAATTTTTGTAGTCCAATCTGTTGCCAAAGTAATTCCCCTGCTTGATTTATTGCAGGTTATAATGTTTTAGCTTTTCCAGAAATTTGCACTGTACTAACTGAATCCTGATTGTATTTAACTATATCTTTGTTTATTAAAGTAAACACAGCCTGTCACAGCTGTCTATATTTTTAAATGCAAAGTCAAATGACAACAAACTTTTCATTTAACCTGAAGAGACTGTAAGCACTGAATACGTTGAATAGCAAATAAATTAATACTTTTATTATTCAATAATCTATATAAATATTAAATAACAAGTACAAGACAACTAAGATGAGGTGGCATGTGAATAAGTAAACCACATTACAAAAGCATAGAGATGTAACTTCAGCTGAGTTTTGGTCTCATAGTTCAGAGATCTATTTAGTATTATTTGGCCAGTGTTGGGCAGGTCCACTCTGAAATAACTGGCATCAGGCTGGAGAAAACACACATAAAGAATGATTAATTTCTTATCATAATTAGCATGTATGTATGAATAAAATGTTCATTAAGCATGTTGTAGACATCAACATTAAGAGTTATGCACACTGAGTGTGTATGAGACTCAAATGCTATTATTTTGCATTTTAATTTAATATTACAATTACATATCATTACTATAAAATATTCAAATGTAAATTCTTTCAAAGTCGAAACTTTAAAAGAATGCATGCAAATCATTTCTATTGTTTGAAGGCTTAGGGTTTTATTGAACCATATCATAACATTGTATGATTGCACAACAATTTGGTTCAAAACTACACATAGTTTTCACTACACATTTTACTTTACAATTTCTAAGTATGTGATTGACAAAAATAAGCAGTATTGTATTTTCGATAAACTAGAATTGGAATTTGAATAGATTAAAACAATGATGCTCATTTTTCACATGCTTAGGAATTGTAATGTAAAATAAAGTGATAATTCTTTCCACGACTATGTATATTATATATAGCATACATCATTTTTAGTTATTTTAGTGAGTAGTTTAGTAAAACTTTTTACAAATCATACTTATCAACGTTTAACATAGTGAATTCGATTTTAATAGTGCAGTTCAGATCCTTAAACTACTCATCCTAATTAGGGTCGAGTGCAGGTGTTTAGAGCCTATCTCAGCTCTTCTATGGGTGCAAGGCACACGGTGACACCCTGGATGGGGTGCCAGTCCATCTCAGGATGATTAGTTGTAGGAACGACACGTGACTGGATTGCTGGCTGCAACGCTCTCTCAATTCAAAACATACATGCGGTAAAGGGTTAAACCATTTTACCCCTAACGGTATTTCACTGTTACCAGAGCGCTTCAGTACACTCGTGTATAATACAATAATACATTTATTAACTGTTTTCAGTATTATTACAGTTTCCTTTATGCCATCTAATCATCGTGTTAATCACTGTCTTTTTATTTTAAAAGTTTAAACCGCGAGTGTGAGTCAAATCCCCCCCTTTTTCTGAGAGAGTGAGCTCACCTTCTCTCTTAAGACGCTGAGATTTACGCCGGTTTAATTTTCTCTCATTCGGTTAGTGGGACGTTGGTCGGACAGGTAAGTTGTATTAGTTTACGTTTACAATTCATGGTCTATTGAGTTGGTTCTGTTTATTTCGTTTACTGTACATATACGTTATGTTCACTGAGTCTACTGTCTCACTACTATCTCATGAGACCAATAATCGGGTTCACTGAGTCTACTGTCTCACTGCTATCTCATGAGACCAATAATCAGTGGGTTCACTGAGTCTACGGTTACTATCTCATGAGACTGATAATCAGTGGGTTCAATGAGTCTATTGTCTCACTGCTATCTCATGAGATCAATAATCGGGTTCACTGAGTCTACGGTCTCACTGCTATCTCATGAGACCAATAATCGGGTTCACTGAGTCTACTGTCTCACTACTATGTCATGAGATCAATAATCGGGTTCACTGAGTCTACTGTCTCACTGCTATCTCATGAGACCAATAATCAGTGGGTTCACTGAGTCTAC
>JAYDZG010000009.1:10236718-10247172 GCA_034509265.1 Microcambeva bendego | reverse complement strand
CATTTATAGAAATTCTCTTTAAATCTGCTATTTATAAAATTTAAATTTTGCAGTTTGTTTTAAGAGACGTCTTGTTTCATCTCATCTGTAGTTATTTTTGATCTTTACTAAAGCAAAAGAATTTCTTATCCGATCACTTGATTAAACGCTGGAATTATTGATACTCGATTACAGATATAGTCGATAGCTGCAGCCCTAATGAAAAGTACAGCACTAAAACAGTCACACTGCACTCTAAGTAAATGCATCTACACCCTGAAACAGCAGTAATGTTATGAAATTAAAGGAAAGCATTACTTTTAATTTTGCTTTTTTAAATGCTCCTTAAGGGCCTATTAATGTTCCAATTTGTGTTTATTTTGATCCCTGGGTATAGAGTGGGTTATGACGGTAGACGTAATTAAGTACATTTTAGTCATGAGGGAGATTAAAGAATATATATTCTTCTATTATTTAAACAAAATTATTTGCATACATTCTCCTTTAATTGTGGTAATTAAGATTATGATCAACTAGCCCGATGTTCATCAACCGCTTATCATTGTGCTGAGTTTAGATTTAAACGTGATTACTGGGCACAAGGCAGGTATACCCTTGGTGGCCACAGAGCCTATAGCACAGCTGAGATTCTGTAGAGCTAATTGTTGCCTAGTGGGTCAGGTTTTGGACTAGTAATAAAAAGGTCAATATTAGGCCACTTTTGAACCAGACCCTTACGTCTCAGTTGCTTACATTGTATCCTGTCACAGTACTAAAAGTCACTTTGGATTTAAAAAAAAGCATCCGCTAAATGCTGACAATATAAAATGAATCCAGACTAGACTAGAGCAATAGTTAGATGATGGGATGAAACTGATGTTTCTTAAGGCACAAATGTATTCACAGTGGATTTAAGTAGTAATAAATAACCAAGTACACCAGTTTAATTGTGACCTATTTAAGATAACTTCCCTGCATAATTAACCACAGTCGTATATTTCTCTTTCTTTCTTCCACACGTCTCTCTTCCTGTCTGTTTCTTTTAAAAGGTCCAGGGTGGGTGGCAAGTTTCGAGGATGACTTTAACTTTAAGGCAGACTTCGCAACTGTAGCCATTGACACCGGGTCAGGAGTATGGGGTGATGCAACAGCACAGCTAAATGACACTGAGGAGAAAGGCTGGGCAGCATTTTCTGATTTCCAGCCCTTCTGCTGGTGAGCATGTGTATGCTGTTCACATGCATGTCCCACTAATCCAGTTTTAATGCAGTGCTGCTTACATCTCTATTAAACACCCAGTTAGAACATCTGCTTTCCAATTGCTTTTAATTATGACAAAAGTGGCACAGAGGATAATGGTTTTGTTTTGTAGCTCAGATTCTGGAGTCAGATGCAGCTCCCCAGTAGACTCTGAGAAACCGGGGAAGCAGAACCAGGATAAAAAAGGTACTGATCTGAATGGCTGGATTTACTCGTATAGCATGTCATGTTTACAAATCTTACGCAGTGGGCTGATTGTGGACGTGTGTCTCAGTAAAGGGCCCAGCCGCTTGTGTGTGGAATGTGTGTGGGGCTAGAAAGGCTCCTCTGGTGGCATCAGATAGCAGCTCAAGTGGGTCTGACAGTGACGAAGAAGAAGAGAGAGGTGAGGCTGCTCAGAGTGATGGCTCAATTGATAGAAACAAGGAGAACATCAAAATCACAGAAGAAAGCAAAAATAAGAAAGCGCTTATGACCAGGTAGGAGACACATTCACACACATTTTTGTCTGTAGCTCATTGTGCTAACTATAACTATAGGTGGATAACTTTTAAAAAGATTTGTAGCAAACTGTTATAAAATAAATACCCAGTATGATGTTTTATTATATTACACTAGTAAGTAAAGCTTTTGAACTGGTTTAAGTAATGGGATTTGACCGTGTACACATTCAACTGTACACACTTTATTGTGACATCTGGGTGGCGCAGCAGTAAAGGATGCTATCCTACCACTGCTGAGATCCGGAACCAGATATCTGCAGTGGCAACTGAAAGAAAAAGCTTTTTGGACGTTCCATATTCCGATTCTCAGAACTACGACCCTTACATTTGTTAAACGCTCTTGACATCACATACAAAAAGATTTTAGGTATTACAGGAATGCTTTACTGGGACAGAATTCCAGATGCTTTCTGTTGGGCATTCACAGCACTATGTAGATTTTACAAAACAATAGAGTTTTCCTGGGTTTGTATGGTACATGAGAGACAAATCAAGCTCAAATATCGGTGCTTGGCAGATCTCAGCGATTAGTGGGTTGGTGAGTTTACTGCCGTGCCGTCCAAGCTCCCTTTGTGCTTTTAATAAAATGCTGCTTTTTGTCTACAACACTTTTTGTGACTTCTGGATTTTCTTCCCCCAGTTTAAGTGAAACTGATGCCAAACCGTCAAGAGACGTGGCGGAGCAAAAATGAGACTAAAGGTAATTTTAATTATCACTTAATTACGTAATGTATACAGGAATTGAGGTTGACTTTGTGAATTTTGTGTTGTGGATTTAAATTGAAATAATTGTGATTTATATCCATTAGTCTATACATATTACCTACAAGGAAAATGGTACCCACAATTTGGGTCGAATGCGTCCTGTTTGCTTTGATTAACAGTGACATGTGCATACACCTGGCTCTATAAGGGCTTAAAATTTATGCTCGCTTGTCAAAATTCAAGTCCAAGGAACTGTGAAGGATATAGATCAGAGTAAGGAAGTCGCCCTCGGACCTTTTTTAACGTCTCCAGTACAAAGCCTCTAATTAAAAGCCCCCAGAACCGTCTTTAGAAATAAACTCCACAAAACCCAGATTACAAAATGAGAACCAGAAAATCAGAACTGCATTAAACATACTTTACTCTGATTAAGTTTAAGGCCTAAAGAATAACCGTAATGCAGAAATGTAGCCTACATCTAAACATGGCATTATTATTATTTTTTTAAATACAAAATGATGCACCGTTGAGTTGACCTGCCTGCTTACACAGGCCATCTGAAGAACAAGGGTTCAAGAACAAAGAATCCAAAAGTAACCCCAACTAAACTCTAAAAGCTCTTTGCAGAGATGGGAGAACCTGTTAAATAGACAACAGTCTCTATAGCACTGCATAAAATAGACGTTTATGGCACGTTAATTCAACTGTAATCATTTTACAGGCAGCAGCATTCTTATTTATGTGTGTATTCCAGTTTAATCATTTACCAAACTTATTTGTTTTAAAATAAAATAAATACTTGCTTCAGTCCTTAGTCAAATGAAAAGCTCGTTTGTTTTTTCAGTGACAACCACTACTCCACCCCTAGAACATCTCATTTCATTCTATTTGCCCTAATGCCACACCACATTAGTCAATATTAGGACATGGTCGTTCTGAACTTCAGTTCACCCCACTAAAGAGCTAGTGATGATTTAAAATGACTGAGGTTCCTTCTTACTGTTATGAATGCAGCTGTGACACGACACGATTACTTCATACATCTTCTTTCAATCATTTCATTTCAGCCCTGCAGATCTTTGCAGCTCTGGATCAGAAAGTCCGGGGAAATGAGGCACAATGGTGGGGGTTTACCGGAGCTGTTTAGATGTTCGAATTTGCTTTCGGCTTTGCCGGCGGCTCGCGTTAACCACGTACATTCTGAATCCACACAAACTTAAACGTGTAGTATGCGGTCAACTTACAAACGACTGCAAGAAGAGCAGGCCCTCTTTTCCCAATAAAACTGTTGTCGTCTACCAGTGTCTGCCCAATCCTTAAACCGTGAATTGTGTGTGTCCAGAATTATACATTTAAATTAAATGAACACACTTCAAACACAATGTATGGCTAGTGTTAGATTCAGCATTATTGGAACATTATTATAGTCAAGTGCAGAGGCTACGTTTGGTTTGGTTCTAAAATTTCATTGGACGCAGCATTTCCTTTCAGCCGTCCATTCTCGAACACGTGTACCCCAACAACAATAAAAGAGGATATCACCAACTTAACTCTATAAATGAATGTTAAATAGAGGTGTTTGATGCAATGGTGTTTTTGCATCATGGATGACCACTTACTGTTCAGCTACAATAGTACAGGAATGTATATTTTACAAACAATTACGTATTACTCATGTGGACCTTTATTTACGAGTAGTAGGCTGCATCCTAAACCATATCCTGTGCGCCGCACAGTGTGTATTATAGTATTAATTGTACATTAATTGTATATATCTTTTTAATTTCAGCAGCCTGCCATCTTCAGCTTTGAAAATGCTTTGACCTTACGTTTAAACTCTAAAGTTTAAAGTCTAATGAGACTCTCCTGCCACCAACCTTTAAGATATCCAGATATAATTTTCACACAGTGAGACTAAAAGGGTGTGTTCGAAAACTTAGTGAGGTCTCTACATAGGCAGCATTTTACGACATCCTATGCACGCTCCTGAGAAGTACGCTGTTCGAATCCTTGATGCTTTAATATAATCCTTACTAAGGGATCTACAAATATAAACCGTATATTCAGAGTAGACTACACAAGATCTACCCCATCAGGAATAGCATAGATCAAGTGACCTATTGTAGCTGCCGAATAGGCCATACAAAATAGAAGAAGAACCAACACTTTGCACAGTGCACCATGGCTTCTTTCATAAAATATAAATAAACGGACGTGTTTTCAAATGCATATAAATTATTATTGATGTTTAAACAATTTGTATAAAATGTTAAAAAGTGTATTAATTTGGAAGTGAACATAGTGTGTTTTCGGAACATAAAGGGAGATGTTATTTGACATGCTAATGTGTTGAGCCACCTCAACACATTGGTTTGCATGACCCAATATTAACTTTGTTAGCTTAGTAGCGAAATTCAATGTGATCTAAACTGACTGAGTAGCTCATTCGATTCACCTGACCAATAAGGAGATGACTTCACACAACTCTCTAGTCAGACAGCTTCCTATGGAGATGGCGAGGCAGCTCCCTACTTTTTCGAACACATCCTAAATGTGTATTGTTTTAGACGGTGCACATTTGTCTTTTATTAAGATGGTGACTGGAGATTGTCGAATGTATGCGTTATGGCATGTGAAATGGCACATGGAAGCAATTCATTTAAAACTGCTCTTTAGAATACATTCTCTTCTCAGGTGAGACCGTGTGTGAGTGGATGCACAGGCGTCTGCTGACCTAAGTGCGTGTTTTACATAGATTCAGTTCAGAATACAGTCGCTGTAACTGTTCGGCGTGCTCAAATCATTTCAGTGCACCTTTTACTTCGTTGATGATGGAGCTCCAACTGATCAGTAAATAACTTTGTGTATTTGTATTACTATGCTAGTTCGTAATCGTTTGTACTTTAGTAGTCAGTCATATAGCACCTCACTGATGTCTGGCTCACACCAAAATAATCTTTATATTTGTGCTGGTGTGTAAAAGCAATGCTTTGAACTGATTTGCAGAAGGCACAATATCGCATCCAAAGAAAAGCTAAAGGTTGCTTTTGATAAGTCTCTGCACACATAGAATGTAAAAAGCTGGAAATCTGGAAACAAGCTGGTAACAACATATATAGATTCATTGCTCAGAATTTGTGTGAGCACAAACTGTTTGATGGCATAGAAGGTTCTTCTACTCTGACGTAATGCTGGTGACATTATTGTGAAATTATTCAAAAAACTGCTGCCCAAGTTACACAAATGATGTTCCTGTTGCATTGAGCCATTGGCTTTTAGGAACCATACACATTTTATAAAAATTGCTACATTTCAGTGTGTTGAAAAATGCTGAAGATTAAAGACAAATAATCAATATGCATATGCAACTGACCCTTGTTCACGTCATCAATACCATTAATATAGTTTGGATTTACATTTATTTGTCCTTGTGTTGTGTTTATATATAGTCTGAGTCTAAGAGAATAACTTGGATTGCACAAAGTGTTAAAAGTAAATTAGAAGGCAATAATACATTCTGTCTTATTTGTATTTTTTTTTATTCACACTTGTCGAACATGTTGTGTCTAAATGATTTGCACATGTATTCTATTCAGTTTTATTTAAATGTGGCACTTTTCAAAACCAAATGTAGGAAGACCAAGATGATTATGATAAGAAATGTATTTGTGTGTTGTGCTCCTGTTCTTGGATTTGAGGGTTTGGCTACTTTGAACATGCACTTCTTTCCCCTCCTCTTAGTAATCGTTAGGTCTTTAGTGTGAACTCCTGCCAAAGCTTTACCTATTTTATTTCCCTTTGCTGTCTGGAAAACAGGGTTTAAATATGTCTCCTTCATAACCATTACAGACCAGTTCTTAAACAGTACGTCAAACCAACACTGCCCTCGGCTGATCCGTGTTTGTGCTGCTGTGCTCTTTTTTATCTTGTCTTCCAAGTATGTACGCTCCCTCTGCTCATATTATATAAACACAGTTTATCAGCTTTCATTCTGTGCTGTTGCCCAGTTCTGTGCATATAAAGAAACAAGTGGTAACATTCCTGTTTGACATATACAATTGTGATAATGCCAAGTATGAATCATTGTGATCAATGATATGTACAAATCATACACATAGATGCATACGCCACTGTGTTGATTGATCAAAAATATCACCCACGATTGGAGGTAGCTTTAATTGTAGTGTATCCACTTCCAGGTTATGTAATTATTTGACCTGAGTGTACATGTGTCTTTAAAGGGGACCAATCACATGATCACAATTTGGCTTTTTTTAATAGCAGAAAAGGACGTGTAATGGCAGCACATAGAAATGATTACAGACAACAATGGAATCATTTTTTCTGAGAGGAAAATCCATGTTGTCACTGAGTCTTGACATGCATAAATAAACTTACCTGTGTACCTCAAATCTTTTACCTTTCTTGGTTTATCCTGATACTTTGATTCTTGTCGGATGATACAATCACAGCAATCTAAATGTTCTAATTTTCTCTGGGGCTGGAGAGCTTTTGGTATTACTCAGCGTTTTCTGCATTTAAAAATAGCCAATGTGACTGTTTCCCTTAGCAATGTACTTACACTTACAGATCAAATCATTTTCAAGTGCGACTGCTATTATTGTAAACTTGTTGATTAAAAAGATGTAAATTATAAACTGGTCCTGTATTGTAATGTATCTACTGCCTTCAGCATCTCTGCAATGTGCGTCTAGATTTCAGGTCTCCCGTATTTTAGTCTTATGCTTTTTGTATTGTAAATTGATCCTTTTTGTGCAATACCTATTTTTTAGTACAGATACAATACTGAACATGTTCTGTTGAATCTAGATGTTGAATTATAATATCAACCCAATAAATATTTCAAAGATGTAAAGCTGTTTGGTTTTTAAAATTCAATCATATGGTGCAATCCAATGCAAACATTAAAAATACTATTTAAAGATACACCAGTTACACCAATGAGTCCTTTCGGCTGCTCCCATCAGGGGTCTCGATAGTGGATCGGGGTCCGCATTATTGATCTGGACTACGTCGGATGCCCTTTCTCACACCACCCTCTTATTTATTCGGGCTTGGGACCGGAACTACAATGTACTGGTTTGTGCATCCTAGTGGCTTGGGTGGCTCCCAGCCAACCAGCAATACCAAGATTTTAGCTGGGGTGTTTAGACTCTCAACGCTGGTTGGCAGTGAATAATCAGTTGGCTACCAAGCAACCAATAAATATCAATGCATTAATTTAATTTGTAATGTAACTGGCTTATTTTTTGCAGTAGAGAACAGTAAATCATACATAGTTTTTGTACTGTCGCACTAAAGGAAAGCTAATAATGTAAAAACCTGAAAATAAAAGCTGACATTCGGAACACTTGTCTCATCCTCATCTTTTGATCTTAAACACAAATGTCTTCAGTGTACAACACAAACAATGGAATTTGACTTGCTGTTCCAATACTTTTGGAGGGGACTGTAAGTATTGACAGCATTTGCCATGACACTCAAAAGCTCAGGTGCATCCTATTTCCACTGATCATCCTTCAGTTGTTTTGATAACTTGATAGGAGTCCACCTGTTGTAAATCCAGTTGAAAGGCACACCCCGGTCTATATAAGGTCCCATAGATGACAGTCCATGTCAGATCACAAAACAAGCTATGAAGTCCAAAGAATTTATTCTGTGATTTTCTGCAGCATTGAAGTTCCCAATGAGCACAGTGGCCTCCATCAACCATAAATGGAAGAAGTTTGGAACCACCAGGACTAAAGCTGTCCGCCTGACCAATCTGTGATCGGGGTAGAAGGGCCTTAGCCTGGGAGGTGACCAAGAATCCATAGGTTATGCTGACAGAGCTTCACCATTGCTCTGTGGAGAGAGGAGAACCTTCCAGAAGGACAGCCATTTCTGCTGCACTCCACCAATCGGGCATGTATGGTAGAGTGGCCAAACTCTTGGAGTTTGCCAAAGGGCACCTTAAAGGACTCTCAGGCCATGATAAATAAAATTCACTGGTCTGATGTAACTAAGATTGAACAGTCTGGCTTGAATAAAGTTTCATGTGTGGAGGAAACCAGGCACCACTCATCACCTGGCAGGTACCATCCTTACAGTGAAGCATGGTGGTGGCAGCATCATGCTGTGGGTTTGTTTTTCTCCAGCAGGGACTGGGAGACTAGTCAGTGTCAAGGGAATGATGAATGCAGAAATGTACGGAGACATCCTTGAAGAAAATCTGCTCCAGAGCACTCTGGACCTTAGGCTGGGGTGGAGGTTCACCTTCCAATAAGACATTGACCCTACACACACAGGGTCCTTTTTGTGTGGAGTTTGCATGTTCTCCCTGTGTTTGTGTGGGTTTACTCTGCGTGCTCCGGTTTCCTCCCACAGTCCAAAAACATGCATGTGAGGTGAATTGGATATACTAAAATGTCTGTGTACTGATGAAACTTTTCATGAGGAAACGTTTCCTTTCTTGAATGTAAGCAAAGTAAAACATGACGTTAAAATCACAAACAACCAAAGATATATAAATTGCAAACTACAATTGACATGACTCTTGGTTGTCATGGTTGTGCTTACCATCTAGCTGGTAAATAGACCACCTAACTGAAACTGCAGACCCTTTTCCTCCTTTGTACTCTTTAATGTGCGCCTCTTTAAAGGGCTTTTGCTGATCTGTACCCGGAAAGACTGAAAGCTCCTACACCTGAATGCTGATTATCAAGTAAACAAATTACAAATAACACCTAATCTGGTTATAGCTGGTACTTCAAAGTAAAATCCTAGCATTCGATTACGAAATTACAGAGACAGCCTCAGGGCATTTAAACCAGAGGGTTGAGGCAACATAACTCGTTACAGTACTGACAAACTCTAAACTTCAAATAAATTACACTTGCTATTCCACACTGCAATAAAACTCAAAGTGGTTGATTTCTGGTTTTATAAGCCTGGAAAGAGAAAAAAAACCTTTTAAGAGCACCAAACCAAATCAAATAGTGATTATGATCAATGGTGACATGATACTTAGTTGTCAAAGTTATACAAATCAGTGTAACTATCGTTTAGTATTGTTGACAGCACTGTTTCTTATGATGTGAGCATCGTGTAATGAGATTATAACATATGAGAGCATATTAAGGAATCTCTTCAGGTCCTCCAGACATCTGTCTTAAAGTGAAATACAAGACTTTGGTCTCTTGTGTTTTAAATCGGTATAAATGTATCAGTCCATATGTATTACAACAAACTGCATTAAATACATTTCAGATTGATGGTTATTGGATAACACATCAAATCTGTTGATTCTCAAAGTTGTATTTGCATTAGGGTTGGGCGGTATGACGATATGTAGTACACCGTGGTATTTAACTATGATGACGGTATTTGAATAAGATGTCGGTGTGTTAACAACGTGACACGCTGGACCATATTTCTACCTTAAAAACTGGGATATTCAAGACATACTGCACATCCATAATATGAGAGCGGTGGGAGTGGTTGTCAGTTGGAGCTCACTGATTGGTAGTGAGGGTTCTCACTGAGGCGATAACGCAAAGTGAGAATGTTGAGGGTTAGATGTGAGTTGCAAATGACTGGTGATATAAAGTTAAGTACTTACAGATGAATCTCCTACGCTTAATTGCAAGAAAAATATGAACTTTAATGTCTTTTTAGCACGAATGACCTAACGCAAGTTAATCGCCATAGCAATGACCTAAACAGATTTCCCTTGAACATGGCATGTCACACCTAGCAGGGCAGCACCCACAACAACGACACTAAAAATATAGTTACGCCATTATGGGAACGATAATTAACACCTAAAGTTAATAAATACGTTACGTTTTACATAATAGCACATGTAGCTCTGTAGCAGCAAAAAACACTTTTAAATTAATATTAATTTAAAAGAGGGAAACCTTCCTCATGTTCTTTATGTGCAAGAAGCACCAGCAGGACTAGTCTTGCCCCCCAACCAGTTTAAGGGCTAAATAAAATAGGAAC
>JAYDZG010000009.1:10159398-10171096 GCA_034509265.1 Microcambeva bendego | reverse complement strand
TCAATACAGAACTCCTCTACACTTTGTGAATGGTACAGTGACAAGCTCATAGTACCTGAATAACATCATTAATCCAGTCATTGTGCCTCTGCATGAACAACACAAGGTCTAAAGTCATCTTGATAGACAACAATGCTCCAGCTCATCGAGGTCGTATCATTAAGGAATGGCAGCTGTAGATGGGGTACCTCAAAATGTTGTGGCCTGCACTTTCTCCAGAAAAACTATGGGATCAGCTGAGTCACCATATAGAGGCTCGTAACTCTATAACCCATAACCTCAATGACCTGAAGAGTGGGATTCGGTGCCTCAGCAGACAATAAGTCGACTAGTGAAGAGAATGAGACATTGCTGTCTGTTTGTTGGGGTATACACACCACTGTTGTTTGCTTTGATTCAATAAATTGTTCGAGAGGAAATCACCATTGCATGCTTCTACTTATATGACCTATCATGAAATTATATAACTTTAATTTAAGGAAATTTAAGGAAAACCTTTTACGTTTTCCTTAAATTTCCATCAAAAGCCAAATATCCCCATTTTTTTGTGAGTAGTGTAGACAGACAGATGACCGAATGGTGCAAATAAACTCTTATCCTTGCCCACCACTGCTGAGATCCCGAGCTCTCAAGTTTGAATCCCAGTCAGAGCCGGGCTCTCACAAAGGCTCAATTGGCTACGTCTAAGGGAGGAAAATACTGCATTTGAGCAATTGTGGCCACTGCTGCTTGGACCATGCGCCAACACTGGTAATAATATGTGATATGGCTTTCTGAAAAACCTTGGCAGCTTGAACAGCCACATACTGTGTGGACTTAGGATGTGGTACATGGTCTTAGCCTTTTTAACCATCTTATGAGAATGTATTTTATATTCTTAAACTTGATCTCCTAACAACCTTTAGCTGGTCCTGTAAATGTTTTCTTTGGCATGACTTACAGCAGCTTTAACTAACTGGTAATGATACATGATGTTAATAACAGAGAGCATGCTCTAAAGAGCGGTCATGCTTAAAAGTCATTCGAACCCGCCACCACTATCTCATTTCACACTCAACACAATAAAGCCCCTTTCACACTGAAAACTGGGTTAGCTTTGCATATCCAAGTTTAATTCTGGAACCATTACAGAGGTTCTTTTATAATATAACTGAACACATACAGAGCAGGTTCATGTATAAAAACCTATATTCTATTTGTGACCTCTTTGTAATAAACACATTTTGAAATATTTGCACTAAATGAACAAACGTATGTACAGTGCATTTGGAAAATATTCCCAGCACTTCACTTTTCATACATTTTGTTGTTGCCTTATTCCAAAGTGGATTACATTCTTACAAGATAAATATATTCTACTTCTTTTGGCTGCTCCCCTTAGGCGTCGCCACCTCAGGTCTTGATCTGCATTATCGACTTGGCATAGTTTTTACACCTGTTGCTTTTAATCATTATGTGCACGTATATGCATTCTAGTGGCTATGTAGCAATTGGACAATTCAGTGTCTTGGGCTGTGGGAAGAAACCGGAGCACACGTAGGAAACCCATGCAAACACAGTGATAGAACATGCCAACTCTACACAGAAAGGATTATTAGAATTTTGGACTCTTTTTCACCACTGTGCTTTACACACAGTGGAATTCGTCCTCTGCATTTAACCCAATCAAAGGAAAACCTACGGGTTTGGTGCTTGGATCACGGGGACGTCAGTCCTGACCCGTCGGCTCTTGACAACGAACTGGCAACCTTCCGATCACAAGCTCAGTTCACTGACCACCAGGACAAGGCTGTATCCATATATCTATATCGATATTAATGAAACAGATACCTAATTGTTCCCTGAAACACTTGAACTTAATATCATTTTAAAAGCCGTATTAGCAAAACATCATGGTTTGATATTTATCTTTTCATGTCTCAGTTTAGCAACATATCAGCTTTGATTTGAACATGAATTCATGAGTATTCACCAGACAGCTGTATTAGGTCTCAACTGGAAAAAGTGTGTAACCAGTAAATCACTAGTTAATTAACCCAGGTTAAATGTGAAAGGTTCTTCTTGTTGCCTACCAAGGCCTCAACATTAACACTCATTCAGTCACTTCGGTTTCCTTTACACGATCCAGTGTCTGTGTGTGTACATTTGTGTATAAGCGTGCTCCTACTTGTTTTAACTGATCCCCGTCTAATGGTGTGAGCTTTCATTCTAAGCTGTTCTATCCAGGAGCTGCATCTGTCTGTGAAGGAACTGTAATCAACTGAGGGAGCTGGCCACACACACACAGACAAGCGCATGCCGTCACACAAAAACACACGGACGGACAAAAACACGGAATGGAGGGATACAGAAAGAGAGAGAGGAGAAAAAAAGAACAGAAAAAAAAGAGTAAAATGGATGATGCTGGAGCGCATGTTGCAGAACTGCAAACTTTCTTACACAATAAAAGCAAAAACAAATCAAATGAAAACGCCCTGCCACCAGAAAATAAGCTGTTTAACTAAACAAGGACTCACCTCGAGCACTCGGTAGAGGGCCTGATACATCGGACAAACCTAAGACAGCAAATTACGACACGTTAAGTTCAGCCAGATGGATGTGATAGCTGACTGGCAGTTTAGTAAGCATACTGCAGAGGTGGGCTGTGTAAACAAGGGATCAACGGGAGAGGATTACAGGTGAAGGTTTACCTTTGGAAAAGGAGAGAGGGTTGGAGGAGGAATCAGCGGAAAGCTCTAGAGGAAACTGAAGCTGCTCTTCATTTTCCATAACTGCTAGGGAAGACGTGCAGGTTCAAGGGTTCACGTTAGCTCAGGAACACTCATTTAGAGCAGACCCGTCAACCTATCACATGCTACTCAGACTGTCACCGTTTTAGACCTCAGTTTGATGAACCATCTACAATTCACATATGAATGCACTGGTAATTACTAATTACTAATGCATAATGTAATATTCAATCTGTTTGCACCCTCTTTGTAAAAAACCTTTTTTAATATCTGCACCAAATGGGAAAGTATTCTCAGCGCTTCACTTTTCACACATTTTATGTTACAGCCTTATTCCACAATGGATTACATTCATTACTACACATTCACTTTATTAGAAACACTGTGTGTGTTTTTTTGTTTTTTTTATTCATTAATTTATTTATTTTTGTCAATGTCGACCTAATTACATTGCATGTATTTATGTAACGCAAATGCTTAACCACAGTTCTTGTGCTACGTAGGATTTGAATCCATTGACTAGGAAGGCCATTAAAGTATACAAATCTTACCTTTCATAAAACTTGTTCATTTGGGTTTAAACTTTGTGTCTGTTTTTATCAAGATTAACAAGCTCTGTACGTGCATTTACAGTCATAACAGGCGCCACGTACTAAAAGGCAGAACGCAGGTTAAAAATCCCCACACCAGCCTGTTAATATTGACCTTACTGTGTTAATGTTGCACACATACCTCTGATAAGTGTTTTCTCCCCACTCTGTTTGCCATTCTCCAGCACCTGATCTTTATCAAAAGTCATGGCCACCGCTGTCACCGCCACCTATCAAACAAAATCCCACTTTACAGGTTTGCATTTAGACAAAAGTAATTAAATTATTTACCCAATCAGCTTTCTAGCCACAACAAAGATGAAAGTCTGTACTGAATAGAGTATCACCGTAATTAAAATGTTCAATCATGCTAGCACACAAGCACATGTTTAGATACTTGACAATTTTGTCCGAGGAGTGCCGTGATCAACACAGTTTTTGTACAGACACATTATTTACCGCCTTTGATAATACTTTAAGGGAATTAAAGACGTTCATTGCTGCAATTTTGCCCTTTATTGCTGTACAAGCCTCAATAGTCTGTGGTCGCTGATGTCTGATTGAGTAAAAAGAGCATTAACAAAAGAACCAATCATACAGGGTTGCCAGATTTCTAGCCAAAAACTTTTCGAATTCTGCCAAAATTCACGAAAAACCACCCATAACAACCCAGGATACCAGTTAAACCACCATGACGTACAAATATCTAAAATGTACAGATCAATCAATTTCAATTATAAAGGATTATTTAGCTAGTATGTCTTTAAAGTAACCTCCGATACGACACAGTTTGCTAGAAAATAACAAACTTGCAAGCAAATAAAGACGTTTAACCTCTCGTACATATAAAACTAGCTTGCCTTCATATTCAACTCAGTACATTGCTTAGAGACTTTGACAAAGTTTATTGTCATTCTTGTGCACAAGTATTCAGAATGAAATTTACAATAAGCTCACAAATGACTTATACAGCTAGTCATTCTAATTCTATCTAATGTATGATTCACTGTTTTGATGGGTGTGGCATTGCGTATTTTGGACAGTAAAGAAGGACCTTTCAATCAAGCTTTAGCCAGTAAGATAAGATAAGATAAGATATTCCTTTATTAATCCCGGAGTGGGGAAATTTGCATTGTTACAGCAGTGCAATATAAACAATACATATCAAATCTATATATACCAAAATATACAAGATAATATAAAAAATACTAATACTTAAAATCGAATACATTTCACAGTGTGTGTGTGTTATGGTATATTGCACATAGGTTATCAGTAAATAAATGGTGATGTAGTAATAAATAGTGATGTAGTAGGTTGGATGTTAGGAAGAAAGCAGGTCTATTGATTTTCCTGCCACCAAAAAGATTGTAAACCAGTCCATACACCCAAGCACAAAAGAAATCCACCAAAATTTAAAGAAAGACACTCAATCTGGCAACATTGCAGCATCACCTGTTTGCTGTTTACGCAAGAAAAGTTTCAAAACAGGTGTTTTTGACGAACACACAAGCCTTTCAAACTGCCCCCGTGTCAACTTTAATGATACAGGCAATCAATCAAGGTGTGTGTGTTATTTAAATATTTATATTATCCCAACAATTTTGGAATTTTCTTCTATGTACCAGTTTTACTGACAGCAAAACAGTTCCTGGAACAATCGAGATTTTTACTTATTGTGGCCAAATCTTTATTTTCATCACATCCTCCTAAGGCTCTGACTGCATGGTCTTACCTGTATGAGTTCATCCTCAGGTACTGCAACAGTAAAGTTCACGTGGCAGAGGCAACAGGGTACCATGGAGCGTAGTTTAAAGTACAGACTCTACACCATCACAAAAACAGACAAAACATGGACATCATAATAAGTGACAAACTACAAATAAATAAAAAATATCTGTCATGGTCTATCGTTTTGCAATCCTGGTGTGAGCCCAAATGCTATGGAGCTGCATTATCTCACCTTAAGCAGGTTCTCACAGAGCTCGTTGAAGATCTTATTCAAGCCTTGGTTGGTCTGACTGACGTTGGTAAGACGGAAGACCCTCACACAGGTGAACATCTGCAGGATTAAAGATAAACACTCAGAAGGGGGATCGACACAGTATTAGGAAGGTGGTCATGATGTTGTGCCTGTTCTACAGAAATCTAGCACCGCAATATGCAATCTCCAGGACCGCTCCAGGAGTTACATAAAGTCCAAAGAGTGTCTCGATATGCTGTTCGTTTCTATGGGAACCAGATATATTTCAGGATCAAACTTGTTTCAGCAGTTTTTATTTTCCACGCATGTGTTCCACGCAAATTGAAATAGGTGCTGTGAAATTATTCTTATTTATCTCAACGTTCCTGACAGTGAATCTAGCACAGCCCCAAATATGAGCAAAGACAGCCTGATAACCACAGTCTGCTGATGCCAGTGTGGTTATGACAGTGGTATCGCAGAGTGATAGTTTCTGTGGGATCCCAGAAACTGCCTAGTATCAAGAAGCAGCCACAAACTGGACATGTGGTGAAGGGGCTTTGTAGTGAGCCGACTCTCCTTGATCAAACCAGAGGTTGTGCAAGAGGCAGCAGATTAACTTGATTGGCCAAACTGGGAAATCCAGAAAAAAACCTCTCAAGACCAAGATTAGAAGCCAAGCATAACGTTTTTTGGCTTTATAATGTTCTGTATGAAACACCTTAATCAGCAAGCTAGGTTTTGAACTATGACATGTGCTCATCAGTCCACCAGTACCTGTAAAGCTGAGGTCCAGTTATGAATCCCTGGCATGATTTCAGTATTGCAGCTGTAAAAGCCTGAAGGAAAGTCAGACAAATGTCAACATTCATTCAATCATTGAATATAGAGAAAAAGAACAGAGAGAGAAAAACTTCAATACCTGAAGGTGTTGGCGGATCCGTAAGAAGGGAATGAATGTCTTCAAAAGTATCAGTGTCATCAATCTGAAAGATTGCTACCTGTCATTCCACACTTATCCGAGTACATATATTTACCTAGATATCAATGAAATTGGTTCATCTAGAGCAGAGGTGGGCAAACGTTTGGCTCAAGGGCAAACATGGGTTTTAAAAATTGACGGTGGGGGGGTTGGAACTAATTTAAATGAAATGTTAAACATGTGACCGTGTTGTTGGTCTTTTTGCAAGTGTATGGATGGTTAATAACTTTATTTCCATTATCAAAGAGTGTTTTTTTTTTTTAAATATGAATGAAACACCAGACTCTTCTCATTTTGTGCATGTGATTTTATATGTTCTTATCAGTGCAGGCGTTAAGGAGGATCGCATCACAAGCACAAGAAAAGCTTTTTTTAAAAATCATCCTCAACAGTGGGACTTAGAAAATATTTGGTTATTATGTTTTCAGTTTTGGTCTTAGAAACATGGTGAATGCGCAGGTATATTAGCATAATAGCATGATAAGACGTTGTTGTTATTGTAGCGTGGTGTATAGAGCGCAGTAAATGTAATTTTAGGTTCGAATCCGGCTTGTGGTGAATTTGAAGTAACGCAAGCTGGGCCGACGCTATTGTTTATGTGTGACGTTGGTACGGTGTAATGGGCCATCTTGTGGAGTTAATGGAAACGTAGGGTTTTGATTGATAGGGTGAAATTGATTTTACAATACTTAGCAGGCCGGAATAAACAGCCAAACATGTGGTTTGCTCACCCCTGATCTAGGTCAATCTCTGTCCATCTTACCTCCAGAACAAAAGCATCCTTCTTCCCATGAGACAGGTCCAGCTCTGACACTTCGTCTGAGCTTTCCGAATGGGAGCGGAAGAGGCGAGACCTCTGCCGAGGTTCTGGGATGGGTGAGCCAATGACCTCCTCAACCAATTCCTACATCAATGTTTTTTTACAAAACACAGAGAATAGTAACCAGTAAGAAAAGGCTGGGAAGTGTAACATCATACAAAACTACTATTGATCAAAATAGCTGATGAGCAGACCCTGATGAGACATACAAATTATGCTAAAACATCTTGCCGTGATGCACCAAGACCTGGACTCCAATAAAAAAATAATTTAAAAAAGCTGTTTCGATCATCTTACAGTATCTCCTAACATAAACACGTTCCCGGCCATCTACATGATTTTGGAGAAAATGGGACATAGCAAACTACTGAACGGTCTTCAACTGCTCCAATGTTTAGTTCTGCCACCTGCTGCCCAACACTATGTGGCAGACTTGCCCCACATTAGCCAATTGTTTGTTTATTTATTAGGATTTTAACATGTTTTACACATTGGTTACAGTCACGACAAAATTTATCAGATCACAAGTTTATATCAAACACACTGATAATTTTGCATCTCCAATTTACCTCAACAGAAAGGACGACCATCATACCTTGGGATCGAACCCAGGACCTTGCTGTGAGGCGACAGTGCTACCCACTGAGGCCCTGTGCTGCAATTGGCAATGCAAAAGGACGCTGGACATGTAGGACAATTCTGATGTCTAAGATGCCTTGACTTTTTTCAATAGTGAAAAAACCAAACAAACGTAATGGTAGTTCAATATCGGACAGTACTTCCTGAAGAACTAGACTTTTATAGGACAGCAAAACATTGTATCATCTCTTAAACCATGGATATGCAGCTTTATTTAAGCAAAAAAAAACATACAAACTGTCCTGTGTGGTCAACTAAAGCCCCTAAAGGTGTGACTGTGAGTGTGTGTGAAACAGAGTGTGTGTGCACTTACAGGAGGGTTTATCTCATACAGCTCTTTGTTTTTGGCAATGGTGTCGTTGATTTTCTTCTGCATGTTTAAAATGTGTTGTTCGTATGAGATGTCGCTGTGGGTCTTTCCAGCAATCTGGATCCCTCCTGGACTCGGTAAAGCCGTCAGATACACACCCGTGGCTGACTGTAACACACAAAAACAAGGAACATAAACATGACCTCTTAACTGTCATGAAAGAACGGCAAAGTGAACAAAATATTTAGGGTACTGCAGGTTATCCATGAGGGGTACAAATATTTGGAAGCGTTAAATGAAACAGGAGCAATAATGTATAGCTTGCTTGTTGTAGACGGGGCCAGGTTGAAACTCGTGAAAGATCAGCTTTGGATTATATCCATTAAACTTTGTTTTAGTATACTGTGAATTTTTATTTTCCAGTCCATACAAATGTGATTATGTGTCAGATTATGCTTATTTTTCTAAAGTTCCTGAAGGTGAATCTGTTGCCAGTAGCACAGCACCAAATATGAACTACTTCGGTACATAAGAACAAAGTTGTCCTCAAATTCAAAGTTTTTCTAAGGACAGTTCATATGTCCGCTGAAGGGTGGAAGCAAAAGCAATAGAACTTATTTTTGGTGACTAAAAGTGTAAAAAGGGCTCGGCAGTGACGTTTAAGTGCTTTATGTACCGTGCACGTTATTCAAGATGCTAAACACTTGTGCCACGTTGTCCCATTGTTTTGAATGTTACGATGCTAATGCTACGATGCTAATGCTAATGAAATGCTATGTGCAGTGACCACTATCCAGAGAGCGCGTTCGAATAACCTAACATATACAGTAAAGCAATGACTTAATAGAACCCTCACTAGTACACAGCTGCATAGGTAGACAATAAAGGAGCAAGGGAACTTACTACATTTTGTAACACACCCCACGTACACCAGCTGTGTTGTCTTATCGAGGTCGGGTTATCTTATTTTTGAATGACATATTATAAACTTTAGTTTATTCCCGTACTGTAATTATAAACTATTTTATGTACAGTACTTGAAGGTTGTTCAAGTACATTAAAAACAACCGAAAGCTTTGTTTATATCGGTACTGTACCGTACTGTATCATACCAAGTTCTGTTACTGATAGTACGTAGCCTAGTGGTTAGGGTACAGGACGCCGGTTCAAACCTCACCACTGCACGGTTGCTGCTGTTGGGCCCTTGAGCAAGGCCCTTAACCCTCATTGCTCAGACTGTAACTGTACAGTCGATTTGGATAAAGTCTGCTAAAATGTACAGTGTACTTACAGCCAGACCCAGCAGCATGTTCTCGCCCACACTGATCTGAATGCTGAGACCAAACAGAGCGTTCATGCTGCGCAGCTTCAGTTTGTTCATCAGCTGGGTGTGCAGCTCGTACTCTAGAAAGGGCAGCAGGTTACTGATGGCTGTGGCGTTGCCCTCCCCCTGAGCCTTCTTTTTAGTCCGGCACAGCCTGAAAATACACGAATAATAAACCCGATATCATACATGACCTTGATTGTGGAACCTCGATTTAAGAGACTAAAAGACGGCAGTGCTGTTTGAAAAAAATGCAGTTATATCGTATATTGAAAATAACATGAACGGACAAATTCGTGGTTCAAGGTTTGCAGACTTTCACAGATTTTTCAGTTTACAAAATATCAATATCCTCTGCAATGGTTTTATCATGCCATATATATACTTTTTATTGGTTTTAACGCTAAATTATTACGAATAGTATAATTTGCTAATTTCTTAACATAAATTCAGCTAACTTTACCCTTAAAAACACACTTGTACTAATGAGAGTACGTACATATCGGGGTAACAAGGGTACAGTGATAAGAGCCGGTCTGTGGTAAGTCGTGTAATAATGTAATGAAGATCTCTAAAGTGTTTTAGCTGAAAAGAAAACCAGTATGTCGAGTCGTGTGTTTAACATGAATGTAGCCAAGAGTGTAAAGCCTGATGTTAAAATTTTAATAAACAAACAAACAAACAAAATATATAAAATGAATACGTTTGCTGTACCTGGCCTGTATGAGGCAACCTTTTCCTGTGACATGAGCTTCAGATGGCACATCTATAGTAGTGAAGAGCACATCCGGGACTTTATTACGACGACAGCGGTGACAGTAAGTGAGCTGAGCGGGAAACGGCATGTTAAACTCGTCATAGGGGATGTGACAAAACCCACATGCAGGAGGAACCAGGTCTTCAAACCTAAAAAACACACACAGGCATGGACGGTAAACATACGCCACTGTTTGAAATGACATAATGCAAAGTATCCTGGTAGACCTTGGTCTGTCTAAGAATCAATACATTGAATTTAGTCGTTACATTTAAAGATGAAATAATAATTTGATATTTTCTCCCCCTTTTTCTCCGACTGAGGAGAACCGTGACTACCCGCTGACACATTTGCAGTAGCCGTCTGCATCGTTTCACCTCCACAAGGCGAGTTTATATATGGACCTGGGCCGTCAATCAGCCAGCAGATGTCATAAATCCACCCTGAATGAACAACATGCCCATCGATGTTCATGTAGGTGTCCAGCCTGCCGGGTAGCAGAGCTGAGATTCTAAACGTCAGCTTTGGTGTGCTAGCATCATTGGCTAATATGGTTACAATAAAAATGACACACAGCACAGCTTAGTACTGACACAGCTAACATGAATTAGATATTTTATTGATTTGTATCATTTGGTCCCTCGCACAGAGCTAACACATAGATACACAATAAACCTTTACGGTTTAAAACATGTTAGTGAGTGTAAATCCTGCCCCCCTACAAACCTTCACAAACACCAGTCTGATTAGTAACATTTTAGTGAGGTTAGGAATCCTTAGGCGTTGAGGAATGTAATTAACCTACCCTAATGACGCTGAACTACCCATCTCACCCTCGCCCTTCTCTGGCCCTGTGGTAAAGACAGGAGCGTGATGCCGTGACAACCTGTGATCCGTGTCCAGCGTGCCGTCCTGCATGAAGCGGGAGCTGAGGATCGCTGCAGTGCCCGACGCTGACAGAATACACACTTCCTCGCTGCACAAACACACAAACAACTTTTGTAAACATTGCTATTTTGTACATTAAAAACTTAAACAGAAGGCCAATGTGCAATATTTTCTGACACAGATTTTGACTGCAGGCAGGCCAGTCAATCACACACACTCCTTGTTTATGAAGCCACACAAACAAACTGTGCTGCTGAAATAACCATGGAATTCCTGGGACAAGACGAGAAAGTCTTAACATCTGCATATTTCTCTGTAACATCTTAATAAGAACCTGATTTTTAATAATCATTTCTTTTCAATTAGATTGAGCTAATCTAATTCGTCTTCCACTGCTGGAGACCGGTTGTGTCCGAGGAGGACACACACTGATCTCTGTACACCTCCACTTTTCATTACAGGTGCTTTGGGCTACTAATCAGTGTCCTTGCACAGCGTTGAAGACTACACCTATTTTTCAGTCCAGTCTTTTCCCACATGGCAGACTTGATGGATATTTTTTTCTGTTGCAGGCACTAAGGATGTAACGATTCACCAAAAATCAATAAGAATCAACTTACTACTACTTTTTTTTGCTAAAGAGAAACAGTAAAAGAAAACTTCGTTGTTCATGTTGTTTAAAAAAAAACCTGGAAC
>JAYDZG010000009.1:10132839-10145894 GCA_034509265.1 Microcambeva bendego | reverse complement strand
AAAGTTTAAATCATTCAACATCAACTGTAACAAAGAGGTAACACTACTCACTTTAGAAATGTTTGAAGGGGGTATTAACTAATTCACTCTATTTTTTTTGAAGAACCCAATTTCTTAATGACATTTTTAATGGTTGTTTTAATGGATGTTATAATTCTAGTTGGTTAATGTTGACTGATGCTGGTGTTAGTTGCTATTCTTTACACTTTTATAACGAGATTTTCAATTTATCTTACAGTACAATCCAATACATCACCCTGACATAATGTGTTAACGTAATTGACCCCTGTCCTACTAAAAACACCAACAGGCATTAAAGGGTCTTTAACTGCATTTTGTTAGTGGGCTAGGGAATGTCAGATCATTACCAAACGCATCGTCATGCACATAAACAGACCAAAACAATTTCAAATGCAGCACCACATTTCAGAAGTGTCTAAAATGATCAGAAAGCTTCAACGTTTTCTGACAAGGTTTAAAATAAAACATGCAAGTGAGCTTTCGTTAATTAAAACAAATGCTTTTAAACAAAGTACAAACCAAACCTCATTATTGTGAGATGGAAAAAAAAGCATCACTACAAATCCACTGACTAATCATTGTTAGTACCATCTACAAAAAAAGAATGTGATCCTTAAAACATCTGACCATATCGCATGCGGTCTGTTGATTCAGGGTCAATGTGTCCTACCAGAGGCTGCCAGTAACAGGTCCTCACTGAATGATACACTCTTTCTCAGCATGGCTGTGTCTGATAGGCTCACATGGAGAGGGGGAGGAGTTGTACTCCTGAGAGCTTTGGTGGTGGGAATGAATGAAGATTTAGACTGAAGGATGGGAGAACTGGGAAACAGACAAATCCTCCTCACTGGGAGAGGATGAGAAGAAAAGAGAACGGGAAAAGAGAACAAGAGAAAAGGAAGCCGGGGGAAAAAGAAATGACAGGAGGAAAGAAGGAGATGAGAAGTGAAAAGTGGACACGAGAAGAAGAAAGGAGGACAGTAAAGAGGACACAAGTGTAAAACAAACAAGAAGGGAGGAGGAAAAGGGACGAGAGTAAAGCAAGGAGAGGCAGAAAAGAGAACGATTGAGGAATGAGGATAATGAGAATGAAAACTTCGTATGAAACTGCAACACAATGTTGCAGAAGGACAAAAACAATCAGCAGGCATGTAAACATGAAACATGGAAGGAACCAACCAGGAGGTATCTTTAATTGAGGTTTGTTGTTTTAAGAATATAAAAAAAATCTGCTGGGTCAAAATATTTGACGGAAAATGACAGAGAAAGTTCTAGAATAGTATTAAACATGGTCTCCTGGTTCTTGTAATGTGTATGACTGCAATAGTAAGCAGCTTCAAACAATGTTCTATAGAACCAATGTTCGCTGCTGATTGCATAGACAAAGAAAACCCTGAAAAACTATTGAGACATTCAAGTCCAGCATGTAGCCGTGGATTTTACTATTCAAAAACATTGTGCACAATTGGATGTACTGGTTTCAAAAAGTCTGAATCATATATTTTGAATTTAGCTTTAAAGAAACTTAAGTTCTGACTCTTAAGAAAATACATACTGTACTAAAAAGTCTTAGCTCAAGAGCTGTCAGAAGTATTTCAAGTATGAATGATGTCAAAAACAGATATCAAGTGCTCAAGCTTGATGCTTTTTGGCCCAGCAGGAAATTTTATTTTTAAAAAAATCCAATAAATCCAATAAATGCAAGAAAAAAAGTTGGCTGATGGGATGAAATATTTGTGTTCCAATATTTCAGTCAAAAGACATTTTAATAAACTCTCTCTGTATCTCTTTTACGCTCAGACACACAAACACAAGCTTAACATAAATCAATAATAAATCTACTTTTAATAACAAATGGATAAAATGATAATACTAACAAGACAAAACAAAGTCAAAACACCAAACCAAACAGAATCAAACACAGAAAAAGTCTGGTACCTTTAGCTCTCTGGGCATCTTGGTATTGGTTACCTAATGATAAATGGTTGTAGTTTATCTATAGGGGTAAATCTGGGTCAGTCTATGAGTAGAGTCCTGCATGGGTCAGTTTTGAAATCCTGCACCCAACCGTAAAAAGCAACTGACAGATTTATTCACTTTTAATGTGGATATGGATGCTTGACATGATTTGATCGTGATTACCATCCTGCTAAATGACCCAAACACCAAAAAAATGGAGCTTCATGGAAGAGAAAGCCTGATTTTAAGTTTAATCGTTGGTGGGTAGCACTGTTGCTTCACAGCAAGAAGGTCCTGGGTTCGATCCCCAGGTGTGGGTCCTTTGCATGTTCTCTCCATGTCTGCGTGGGTTTCCTCCGGATACTCTGGTTTCCTCCCACATTCCAAAGACATGCTACCAGGTTAATCGGAGACACTGAATTGTCCTGTAGGTACCCGTGATGGACTGGCGCCCCATCCAGGGTGTTATTATGTGCCTTGCGTCGGTTGAACAGCTGGGATAGGCTCCAGCACCCCTCTGACTGTAATTAGGAAAAGGGGTTAAAGAACTGAACGTTTGGGTGGTTTACAGCCCCCAGGATTAAACATCATGAAAGTCCAAAAATGTCACAGATTCACCAGATTATGGAAAAGTGAAGATAAGTTTTGAGTGTCTGGGTTCTACTGGAACCTGGTTCTAACACTCAGAGTTCCTGGAGCATCTAGACAGCTTCAGATGCCTACAACTGTGGTTGAATATGCTTTTCAAAAATATTTAAAGATTTAGCAATATGAGAACATTTAAAGAATGTTCTTAAATGCTTGTTAGAAACTTTTTCACTTTAATATGTTAAAACTTTTTCACGTTAAAATGTCTTTCTTGCCCAGGTGACGCAGCAGGACATTCCACCAGCGCATGGCTTCACAAACTTTTTTTGCATCACAAAACAGTTTTTTAATAAGCTTGGCAGTAGGATTTAAAATAGTATAATAATAACGACTATGGCTAGAATCATTTTTTTTGCAGGCACAAGGCCCTGCTCCCACCTAGTGGTGATTGGGCACAATAACACACGACGAGTATAAAAAAATGTTCAGTTCAGTTCATGTTCTTAAGCCAATTATCCTATAAGGGTCGGGTAGGGGTGCTGGAGCCTATCCGAGTTCATCAATGGGCGCAACGCACACGATAACACCCTGGACGGTGCGTCAGTCCATCGCAGCATAGAGAATTGTATTGCTCTTACAGCGATCACTTAATATTGATTCTTTTAGTGCAGCCTGAAAATAAATGCCCCCCAGACCAGTGGTTGGGGGCTGCTGCACTGGCACACCAGTGCTGAGATTCTGAACAACATGGTTAGAATCTCAGTTCTGGCTCAAATCGGCTGGGTGCCATCTAGCATTGCTTGAAGCGGACATTAACTGGCCACCTGTCTGCTGGCCAGCGATGTCTGGTTTAACTAGGTGGGGTCTTTAACGGCCGTGTAAGAAAGCATGGATGAAAAGATGATGAAAAGGCATGAGCAGCAATGTAGCCTCAACGCTTATGATGTTTCCCCAGCTTAGAACAAAACTGACCCAGCACAGGAATCTTCTCTAGCAGTGTGCGAACACTTTTTAGAAAGCAGGCGGAAACTGGGTACGGATGATCTTACCGGTTTTGGGAGTGAGGCTCAGCTCTGTGTCGGAGGAGGAGGACTGGCGGCTGAACGACTTGGTGGGGGAGAAGGACGTGAAGGTTTGGGCTCTCAGAGGGGTAGGAGGTCCTGAACACAAAGGGACGCCAGATGCCTCCTCCCCGAAACCAGTCCTGTCAGAGCAAGGAGGAACAGACTCGATCACACACCCTGTCCACACGGATGGACTGATGTCTGCGTGTCTCACACAGATAGGAGAGCGGGGATAGATGAGTATAGCCAAGAGGGGAAGCTAAAAATGGTGTGAGGAAAGACGGGTCCGGTGCTCACGGTACCGCAGGCGGGAGGCCGTGGGGGCAGAAAGAGCAGTGTCGAGAGAGAGAGCCAGGGTGAACAGAACAGAACAAACACGAGACGCACGGAACATATAAATGAGAAAACCAGAAGATACAGAGCGATGACGATACAAAATGAACGCATATCGATAAAATGGAAAAGCATTTGTTTCAGCTAACCAAAGCACAACACTCAGCTCACCAAAGCACAACCCTGATCATGTGACCAGAAGGACTTCTCAGGCATGATCCAAACACCTCGCTACAAACTCACTAGACTGGCTACACAGTGGCTCTGATTGGCCTATTGACATTGCTCGGGCGGGCCTTAGGTGCAGAATAGTTTGCTTTGGCAGCTGAAGGGGGATGAAGGCGGACCGGTGATGTCACAGCCATCTGGTCCGGCGGAGGGCGGGCAGACTTTGGCCGGGTCGTAGAATGGGTCACGGGGTGGAAGGGGGTCACCTGCCTACACTGCCTGACTCTTGGGCCCTCTGAGCTCCTGTGTCTGTGCTTCATACCAGCGAAGAGCAGCGTTGGAACGGAAACAGAGAAGCCCTGAGAGAGACGGCTGCTTGCACTGTGAACCGGACTGCTGTGAGTGGAGCGACATCCAAGAGCAGAAGGAACAGCCTGTGGAGAGCTACACACACACACACATTTCATACACAACACACATACAAGGACAGACCTGTACACACACATACTGGAACACACAAACAAGGACAGGTGCTCATACATGCCCGAATATCAAGGAGACACACAAGACTAGACAAAACATACATATACAATCACTAGCATTGGACTCAGGAGTCTTACACACTAGAGCCTGTGTCGTACATTGGATAATAAATCAGTATTTTACAAGAGTGATTTTCCAAGCGGGGTCCAGGGACAATTCTTTTCTGAACTGGAATAAGACGCTGTAATTTAAGTAATTTTTTTTTAGGTATGTGTACTTTACTTGAGTATTTCTCTCACTTGATACTTTTTACTTTACTTTTTACTCACTACAGTCCAAAACAAGCTTGTTACTTTAGTTTTAACTAGATATTTATTGGTTTATTTAATCTCTTTATTTAGATTTCTATTTCTATAAACTGAATCACTTTCCCAAAAGACTCAGTTGAATCGCTGGAATTGAATCAGGGGTGTGTCCTTATCTATGGTAAACATTCATTTGTTTTGCTGAATCAGTTCTTCTATTTAAAGAATCAGTTCATTCGTTATGTGTGTTCAGAAGTTCCATCTCTCTTCTGATTGGCTGAAAAGTTATAAGTGACAGCTTAGTGAACAAAGACACTCAGTTTCAGCTTTTTACTAAGAGAATGAATTTGTTTTCATTGGTTAGGAGGACAACACATTTAATATGGATTAAACAAAATGTTTAGATGTTTAGATGTTTGTGTGTATTAAATAGGTCTGTACTAGATACTGTTTTAAAGATGAACCTTTTCTTTTATGTGCTTGTGTATATTTTGGCCACAAAAGTGAATTGAGTTTTTTTCTTCTAAAATTAATTGTTTACTTAAAGAACATTTATGGTGATGTACTTTTACTTGAGTAATTTTTTTATGCATACATACAACATATAAGCTGTTATCACTCTAAAAAAACAGGTAGTGTCTGCATTAGAATCCTCAAGACCAGGGGTCGAATAAAAAAGGCTTTTTGTTAATTTAATTCATTATTTTATGAAAGTTTTTGGAGAAATTCTAATCACTAAAATCTAGAAATGCTTATTATTTAAGTAAACTAAATAAGTGATAATACTATTACGGTTAAAGGTAGTTATCAGATTTTATTAATGGTACCTTGGTGTGTTAACCCAGCGTTCTCTTCAGATATGCTATATCTTATATATTTTATATATAATATATTATATATTATCTTATATATCTTTATATTTACAAGAATGTAAAAGAACGAGGCCTTATACATGTACAATTTACATACACTGATGAGCCAAAACAGGGACCACCTCCCAAATAAGTGCATGGTAATGCCTATTTTATTACACAATACGGGATATGAAGGTAGTTACATATAGATAGTAGTAGTTACATATAGACTTTCGAGGCCAGATGATTAGATTGAAGTATGTAGATTGAAAGCAGGCATGGTGAGTACCCACTGACAGTGGTCTGAGAAGGGACAGCCTGAAACCACTGATTCATGAATGCCAGATGACATTAGCATCTAAAAGTAAACAACAAGGCTACTGTGGCTCAAGTTAAAGATTCATTTGATTCTGGAAGTAAACGTGTCAACACACAGTGATTCAGAGCCTTTTTATGTATTCATCTGCATAGTTGCAAATCAAAGCGCTCTCTATCATGCCTGTTCACTGTGGAAGCACCTACTATGAACACAGTGGATTTGGGAATGGACATCCACACAACTGAAAAAGGTCCTACCAATCCCAGATCTGCAATCTTCAAGATCATGGCACTTCAAAAACGATGGCAAATTGATCAAACCATAGAATTTCAGAATGTACAGATGTTAAACCATCTCTTAATATTGGATACCTTAGGGCATGGATCTGCATTTATTATCAGGTCATACAGAAAGGAAGCTAGAAATCTCAAACCCGCACTAAAAATGATTTAAAATAATTTATAAGCAGTATTATTTAATCCTCTCTACCCTGCTGGTTCGGGAAATGATATCATACGAATATGAATCTGGTCCACGGCGATGCCTTAAGGCTGCATGTCTCAGCACATCTGGGTGGTTTCAGACAGCGAATTAGGTGGGTGGTCCTAAAATTTGGCTCAACACGGTGTATCAAACACACACAAATACACACACTGGTGCGACGAAATGAAGTACAGACACATACCATGTACACAACCATGAACCCTTCCAAGCAAATAACCACCAAACAAACAATACAGCATAATGCAAACGACAACACAATACACACAAACACACACGGCGCTAAGCAGACCGCAAACAGAACCATGTGCAACTTGGTGCACCAGAGTGGCGGTGCCTCTCGGGACTCGTTAATGCAAGCATGCAAGTGCAGGAGAGAAAGCAGGCACGTAGAGACAGAAGCAGAGGTAAGAATGTGGGAACAGTGCAAAAACAATAGGAGACGTGGGGTGTGGAGTGTTTGTGTGCTGAGGATGTAATTGTTAAGAACATACTCATAGACAAAGCCTCTCACATAGAGATCAAAACAAGCTACAGCAGGTCGAACATCTGGACATGTATGCTCCTTCATGTGTCGGAGGTATTCCGGCTTAACCGAGTGCACTCGTGAAAGGACGCATGCTATTAAAGTCGAATTTTAAGCATTTACCTTCGTCTGGTCAATAATCACATATAGTGTATGATTGGATGATAGAAACATTTATTATAGAAATACATTACAGTAGTGTACTTGATTTAAATGTGTTTAAAATTGAGCTTGAACAGGAATGAATTTACAGAAAACAGTCTTGTATTTCAAATAGATCAGTGCTTTACACACCTGGGCAAAAATTAAATGGTCTGTTAAGTGGAGAATGGAAAGAATCCTGAATTTGAGATGCTGTGATTTATTCCAGTGCTGAGCAATTCTATTACCATTTTAACACTGATTATTTACATGTCTTTATTTTCATTAAAACACCAACATACGCTATTCTCATGAACCAAAGCACCTCTCATAGGTGTGCTGCTAATCCGAGACGTTAGTTTGCTAACGCATGCTAGTGCGTTACCTCGTTTCATCGGTTTGAATGGCATGATGCCGACTGTGTTAGCTTGGTAAGCGAAACCCGATGTGATCTGTCTTGAGCAGCGCGTTCCAATAACCCGATGACTTATAAGAGGTAAGACAGCGAGGTAGCTCTCGTAATGTTAATAACGTTAATGTAAGTAGGTTCTGCTGACACTGTATAAAGTGAGAGTTGTCCGTGAGCTATTCTTAAATTGCACAGAGCTTATTGAGATTTTATATTTTGTTTTAATTATTGCTGCAAATTTTGTCGTGGTTGCACATCTGAGTCCTTTGGAAGCATATTTAAAAGTAATCGAAGAGCCTTGGCCGCCCATGACCCCGTCACTGGTGTACCACTGTTCTTTCCTTGGACCAATATTTTTATAGATACTGACCACTGCAGACTGGGAACACCGCACAAGAGCTGCAGTTTTGAAGATGCTCTGATCCAGTCATCTAGGCATCACAATTCGAGCAAGGTCCTTAACCGTCAATTGCTTAGACTGTATACCATCACAACTGTAGGTCAGTTTTGGTAAAGGCTTCTGCTAAATACATCTGAACCAGATCACTTGTTTTTGCAGCCGCTTATCACCATAGAATTTCCACATGACTGGACCACACCAAAATCCATGTGATTCTGACCATCCTGAGGATTTGCAGGAGCGCAAAGAGACCCTGTCCGATCTTCCATTCCTTAAACATGGCTGGACGCCTGGCCAGGTTGGTGGCTGTGATTTCGATTTAAAACTCAGCCTAACATGTCTGAAAGATGAACGTTTTTTAAATATATTTTGTCCTAAGCCTAGAACATGGGCAAAGCCAAGCAATGAATGTCTGTGTATATTTTTGCCCAGGGGTGTAGATCATCATAAACCGGTGTGTCAGTGCACAACAGCAGTGAGAAATACTCTCATCCAAAACAGCAGCAGGGCTACAGGTGTTTCCATATACGGTCATTACCCGAATCTAATCTAACCTGCTTAAGCAGTCGCCTGGATTTACCGGGATCCAGTAAGTTTCTCTACGATTGGACGAAACACCTGAATCCACCGCGGCTCATTGTGGATAAGAGTGAGTAGAACAGAACGACATTTAAATGACAGGTTTATTGTGACTCACTCTTTTATTTCTCTGGATGGAGAGGAGTTGCAAGCGTTGGTAAACATCGCGGGTCCGTGCGTGTTGCTGATTTTGTCGAGTGTGCAGGCAGTCCCGATGGCACGGACAACAAGGCCGGATTCACCTTCCAGGTCGAAGCACTGTAGGTAGCCGACCACCGCGTTGCCTCCCATCTCAAGCACCTTCAGCCCGATCTTCCTCTGGAGTTCACCTGCAGACAGAAACAAATAACAATGATCTGAATCAATCAAGGTTATTAGTGTTTGCATTTACAGCCTTTAGTAGATGCTCTCATGGTGAGCGATTCTGCCTAGTTACACGACATCATTTTCATTTCTAGTTTGCTGAATATCTGGATGTAAGTCAGGAGGCAATGAGTGGTGTCGAACTGCAGCCAATGAGAACGCAAGATATGTAAAGAGTTGTAAAAATGCAGAATACATCGGCACGCACAATTTTTACAGTATTTGTGTCAATACGATTCTTCTTTTTTGGATATAGTAGCGTTAACTATAGTAGACTCCCGAGTGCAGAAGATCCAGATGTGTAGAGTGAACTTCGCATTACAGACCTGCTTCTTCAGTCTAACCACACAAACCGGCTGAAATGCTACTCGAATAAAAAATTTTGAAAAAAAAGGGGCAATTCTACATAGTAAGTATTTAATTGTCCTTTACAAACTAAAAAAGCACAAAAATATTTGTCCATAAGAAGTGAGCAAATGTGTTTTTAATAATTTAATTTGCAAATCTTAAATATACTTTAATCAGCTGCTCAGGTCTCAGTTGTGATGTTTCCTTTTTGAAATATAAACACTACAGAAAATGTAAAAAACGTGTCCTTATTTTTTGGAGCTAGGATGAAATAAAAGTACCCAACAGTGAGCCCTACACAATTCTAACAAGTACAGTTATGTACCTGACATAAGTGAGATAAGTCTTTGCCGAGCCTCGTTGGACGCTCGTGGAGTTCGGATGCGGTCAATCCATTGATATTCAGGATCCTCGTTGACCACCAGTTCTTCCACAAAGCCATGGACCATCGCTGCACGGTAACATCGTGGTATGGACGTGGCTGGCGGGTGGAGAAGTAATGAGATGATGAGATGCTGAGGAATAAGACAAGATAACTGCAGCTATCAGGATGACTTGGAGACTTACTACAGAAGAACTTGACTCCACATGAAGACTGTCTGAATCGATTCAAGTCGTTGAAGAGGTCCACTTTGACTTGAACATTGATCTCACCTCGTATACCTAAGACACACAGCATTACTTAATGAGGTATATGAATCGTCCCGGGTTTCTGGAAATTAGTATATAAAAATATTGTTCTGCTCAGAATGATGTGGTAGCACACCCAGAAACACCGGAGACGGGGCAGAAATACAAACATACACATGTTATTGGCAAAAAATAATAATAATAAAGTAGGTTCCAAAATAAACTGATTAATTCTGCTGAATGTTTAGCCCTCTCTACACACTGTGTACTTTTGAAAATCTCGATAAACTTTATTTATAAGGATTTTAATGTCATGTTTGACACACTTTCGTACATTTATGACAGGACAGGTTGTTACTGGTTACAGAAGATTCATCAGATTCAAACCAAGGACCATTTTTCTGTGACGAGACATAACCACCCTTCCACCCTATAAATGTTCAATTGTCCTGTTTAAAAAGCACAGGTTTTATAACATTAACTCAGACTTCAAGCAGAGCTGTACAGATTTGTAAATAATGGTGTCAAATCAGCTAGATGTACTCTACTTACACTAAAGAAAACCTGCTTGCATGAAAGACAGTACGTACATATAGGTGTAACATGGGTACAGTGATACGAGCCGGTCTAGGTTAAGTGGTGTAATAACATAATAGAGATCTGTAAAGTGTTTTAGCTGAGAAGAAAACCGCCGTTTCGAGTGCTGTTATTTCAGAGTAGACTCGGCTTTATCTTTAATAAAACTGCTCCATTAACAGAACATACTGTTTGCATGAACAAGGAGATTGAGAGTCGAGAACGTTCAAACAACACTCAGTTCCAATGCCTCTTAATACTGAACACGACTATTTCAAGCGTCCATAGAAAATGAGGTGCCGAGTAAATGAACCGCTACAGTTTCTAAGCCTTAACTCAGCTGCACTGATTGGTTAAGACAGCTCCCACTCCATAATCATGGTGATTGGTTACCTGCTTTCCAGCAATTCTAGGTGCTTAAACTTTAAATACTAGGTGTTCGGGTGCTCATGGAATGTAACCTTCAGGAAAATCTGGGTTTTACTGAATATTAAACCAAGCATTCACCTACAAATCAACAGTCAACGGGTTTGTGAACATGTACCATGTATGGTGTCATAGATGGGGAACCAGCCAGAGATGACAGTAGCAGCTTCACTGCAGAGCAGTGGGTCAATGTCAATGTATACCTTCCCTATAGCATCATTAGCACTGTATGTGTCATGATCCAGAACAGTTATCTGTAACGGTTCATCTTGCAGATCCTCATCATCCACCTGCAAATAAAGAAAAGAATCCATGTGTCAGCCACGACTTTAAATTCTTTAGCCGTCATTCATCAAATTTGATCATACAGTATAAGGATAATTTCCGATAAGTAAATGTATTTCAAACCTTTGATTTGGAGTAGAGCTCACTGCATAGAGGACAAACACATACCTCAAATTTGAACCACTCGGAATTCCACTGAGGATTCAGTGACTTGTGACACACATCGGTTTTGAAAGTTGTATTTCCAAACTTCACCTGTGTAAAATGACATTGGTGTAAAAGTCAGATGTCTGAATTTAAAGGAAAGTAAGCTGCTGAATAAGCTATATTAGAATTCTGTCTGAAATCTGAAATGAATAAGTTTCCTTTTATTTCTTATTTATCATGAACAATAAAATACTGTATTTGTGATGCTCTTTTATTTCAAAAGTAGACACAGACAACTCAAATATGGGGGATATTTTGTGCTTTGCCTTAATTATGTAATAGTGAATACATTCTCAAAAAACATCTGAAATTGATGGCTAAAGGAGGTTTAAAAGCAAAGCTCGCTACTATGATAAAAACAAACCATCAGCAAAAAAAATCATGAGTTTAAACCAACCAAATACAGTCCATCCTGTATTTACGTTTAGAAGAAATTGCTGTGTTTAAGGGTGAGCTAAAACGATAGCTAGAAGTCAATTAGCTTCCATCAGACAGAAATACAGGAAACCAGCATGCTTCTGTAATGGATTGTGTCATGGGCTTGTTTTAATAAATATTACATAACTAGTAAGGATAGCAAGCCTGGTTATGATGGCAATATTTTTTTATGCACTTATTAAATACAGAACTTCTAACTCTAACACAGTTTATTGCCTGAAAAGTGGCAAATTACGTCTGATCCTACCTCTACAAAAGCATCAGTGAGGTCGCTTGCTCGATCCATGACAGGCAGATGCCGACCCGCCACGATCTTTGCCTTTAGTTTCCCTGGCATGGTTACGACTTAGCCAAGACCTGAATTCACAATAGAGAAATGTAAAAAGAAACCGTGCATACTGGACATGAGACTTCAACTGACGGTGAGAAGGAGAAAGTGGTCAAAGCAGGTAGTTCTGACAGAGTAAATGAATAAAAAAGCAATGTGTTGATATATTTCAGATAAATCATTTTGTTTTGAAAGCTAGGAAATACAGATTGTAATATTAGGTAATTTAATTGATTACATGACGAGTACTTTAATCCATTCACGCATATACGGTATGGTATCGGATTTGGATAAAGAAATGGATGTGTTATCATTAACAGAACAATCAAAAGAACGATTAATACCAGCGATAAATAAAAGTTTTGTGAATGGTTTCCTCCATTGATGGGTCAGCTTTCTCCAACATCCTCTGCCTTGTTTCAATCTGTAAGCTTAGTGGTTAAGGTCAGTACCTAACTCATAAACAGATGTTGGATAAAAGCATCTTTTTAACTGCTGTAAATGTAAGTGATATATGAAGGGTTTAGGGTTTACTACATTAAATAATACAGTCAAATAGCTTACCAGCAAATGGCTGTGTCATAATCCTCAAGTCACCACAACTATTATTTATTAAGTTGAGTGAAGTTTTGAACATAAATATATAATATTCACCCCATTAACACCAGCAATGCACATTATGGGTTTTTGGCAGAATGCAGCCTGACGTTTTAATTAGAATTTAAATTGATGATGATGATGATTATCCGATTAGTCGCAGCCGACTCTCGGTCACTTGATGGATCATCGATCCATGAAGTATTT
>JAYDZG010000009.1:10068478-10096343 GCA_034509265.1 Microcambeva bendego | reverse complement strand
CTGTTACAGCCTTATTCCAAAATGGATTACATTCTTTTTTTCTAAATATATTACACACAATACCCCATAATGATGAAGTGAAAAAGAATCTTTGGATTTTTTGCAAATTTATTAAGACTAAAAAAAACAATTTAAAAAAATCACAGGAATAGAAGTATTCACAACGTATGCTCATTAATTAGTTGAAGCACCTTTGGCAGCAATTATAGCCTGAAATATTTTTGAGTATGATGCTACAAGCTTGGGACACCTATTTTTGGGCAGTTTCTCCTATTATTCTTTGCAGAATCTCTCAAGCTCTATCAGGTTGGATGAGGGGCGTTGGTGCACAGCCATTTTCAGATCTCCAGAGATGTTCAATCAGGTTCAAGTCTGGGCTCTGGCTGGGCCACTGAAGGACATTCACAGAGTTGTCCTGAAGCCACACCTTTGTTATCTTGGCTGTGTGCTTAGGATCATTGTCCTATTGGAAGGTGAACCTCTGCCCCAGTCTGAGGTCCAGAGAACTCTGGAGCATGTTTTCATTGCTGCATTCATCTTTTCCTCGACCCTGACAAGTCTCCCAATTCCTGCTTCCAAAAAACAACCCCACAGCATGATGCTGCCACCACCATGCTTCACTGTAAGGATGGTACTGGCCAGGTGATGAGCTGTGCCTGGTTATCTCCAGACATTGCACAACAGACATTTTGTTTCTCCAGACCATAGAATTTTGTTTCTCCTGGTCTGAGAGTCGTTTAGGTGCCATTTGGAAAACTCCAAGGGGGCCTTATTTTGAAATAAGGCTGTAACATTACAAAATGTGGAAAAAAGTGAAAGACTGTGAAATCTTTTCAGATGCACTGTATAAACACAAAGGGTGTGTTCGAAAACCTAGTGAGCCATCTACATAGGAAGCATTTATGTCATCCTATGGCCATTTCCGAGAAGAAATCCTAGATGCCTTAATATCCTCCCTACTAAGAGATCTTCAAATATAAACTGTATATAAAATGTAGATTTAGTAAGCATAGGATGCATCCCTATTTGGGAAAGGTAGTTTAGAATTCAGTGTGGCATGACTGCTCTCAACGCCAATAAACATAACGGCTGATGCAGTGGAAAGAACAGAGAAGTTTTCAGATGTTACTAAATTATTATTTATATTTAATTTTTACAAAGGTAGAAAAGTGTTTTTATTCTGTTTTGTCAGTGAAGTTTAATAATTTTTGGTCAACAGAGGGAGACGTTTTCTGAAATGCTAGCTTGTTGTGCCACCCTGTCCGATTGATTTGAATGGCACGATGCTCAGAAGCGAAACACAATGTAATCGCTGTCTAAGTAGCACATTTCAATAACCTGACTTTTAAGGTCTCTATTTAGACAGACGTGGCCACTCCCTACATTTTCGACTCCACCACAAAACTTACATCACTGCAACACAAAACTTACTGCAACCTCCACATGGTCTGTTCCATGATCATTGTGTTTATAAATGAGCTCAAAGTAGTACTGACTCTGCTGCTGAAGTCTGAAAAAAATTAAGAAATTATTTTATGATTAGTTTTACTAGTCACTAGTGCCTGTGCATGTCTGAACTGTCTGTTTTACATTCGTGTGTACTGCACTAATTTCCCAGTGTAATGAAGTATAGAAAGATGTTGATTTTATTAAACATGTAAGGAACAGAGCTAAATGTTGTAGTGTTTATCCGTTTGCCTTAATGCAGTGATTTCCAAACTTTTTAAAAACTTAAACATCAACACTAGTTCACGGCAAAAATAGGCAGGAATGAACGAAAACAGGCAGGACATTTATCACATGGGATTGGCCATGACTAAGCTAGCATATTTTACCACTGTACCACAGGCACCATTAAATCTTTTAAAATAAAATTTTGTTATGTTCTTGTTAGCTTAGCATAGAGTATGGGTTTATTGTTCTGGTGTTACGATTAGCCTTTAGTATAGGGTTCCAGGTTCATGTGTTAAGCCATTGGTATTAGCAGTTAGGATAGTATTTACTTTAGTAGTAGCATTGTTCATGTTATTAGTTTACCCGTTAGCAGTTAGCCGAGCTTGTGGTTTAGGTCATGTGTTTGAGTCTTGCCTGGTGTAACTTTGTGTTGTTTCTATTATTAGTATTATTAATAATAATAATAATAATAATAATAATAATAATAAAAATAATAATAAACTATGTGTTAAACATCTCAGTGTGTCCCTGTCCCTCTTGCCTAATCCAGCCCATTCGTTACACATGATCAATCTTTTGTCACAGCCACCCCTGTCCCTTGCACTAATCGCCATATAAAAGTCAATAGGATGACTTAAAAAGTGCCCACAAGTTTGTATTTTAGAAGACTCTCAGCTCTTATAACAGCAAAGGGAGGTTGAACAAAGCACTTAAATATTTGTACATATTCCCACACCTAGCAAGCCTTAAAATGTAACATTAACCTACACAATCACAAACATTTACACAGCTATACTTCTATGTTTAAATAGTACAGGTTATATTTAAACAATGTCAAGATATCATCAAAAGTTAACTTACTTATTAGGTTTTGATATTTGACTAGAATATTTTTCATATTCCCCCGGAGCAGTCCACTCCGTGCCAGACTGAAAACAACAGGGAAAAAACCATTAATTAAATGTGCAAACACAAATCAGTCATTGTAAGCTCAGTAGTCCCAACTTTAAACCTTGCACACCTTTCCAACATATACCAGAAGTTGCACGTTTTCTGGGTTCTCGTCCAGACTGAGCCAGAACTCACAGTTATCGCTGGATGCCACTGCAAAAATAAACTCACCTGAAAAAATATAAGAATGAATAGAATGTTCCAGAAAATCCTAGACTTGATATTTAATAATGTGTGGAATTAGCTGATTCAATGATGTCAGAGTAATATATTATAATAATATAACAAAATATAAAATATATAATATTATATAATATAATATAATAATATTCTTTTGTTATTTCACATTAGTGTTAGGATTGTGAGCTTTGCTAAGCTGAATTTTAGTGTTGTGTACAATTGTTTAAATTACTGGTTTTCATATACTTGCTTGGTAAAATTAAGTGAAATTGAAAAAAGAAGAAAATGTTTAATTCCCTCACAGCTTATTGGGTTTGTAACATATTGGCAACTCTAAAAAGAAATAAATTTTAGACACTTGAAACTACTTTACACTCATTTTCCTAAATATAATTCATTAATTTTTATTATCTATTTGTACTATTTGGCACAATGTATGTGGACACCCAACATTTACATTGTTGGAATCTCATTCCAATATATTGTATATAAAAATACTTAAATGAAGGCAATGATGGTCTTTACTAGTCTGCGTGCTTAGTTCAAGATTTTGAAGTATGTCTATTGAAAATTGTGCTATTCATGCAGTTTGCTAATGTAAAAGCATAACAGGCAGTTGCTCTATACAGGTGTCAAAAGTAACTAAAAGAGGGGTGCTATTTACAAATCTATTTACAAATCCAAACGTGAATTACAACAGTTGACTCAATACTAAACACAACCATTTTTGAGGGTCCCTAGAAAGGTAACGTATGTATTTACCAAAGGAAGTGCACTTCATAGTAATTGAACTAATACACCTTGCTGCTCCATTATCAATTCAACTAGACAGAGTGACAGTGGACGAGCACTAAACGCTGCAGTAGCGACTGAAATGTGTGCAAATCTGGGGTTTAAATGATAAAAATGGACATTTATAGACATTTTTGGACAGTGTCCATTATTCACTGTTTTTTGCTATTCACAGCTCCTCTTGGAATGTAACCCCCCTTATTTTCAGGGGTTTACTTTATTCAATTTTGGAATTTAGCAGATGCATTTGTCCAAAGTGCAATTAATTAATTAATTTTTTGCTGTTAATCTTGGTGTGTTTGTTTACCGGCAAGTGATCTAGTTAAGTGTTAATGCAAACCCATTATCAAATTCAATAAAGATCATTAAATGCCCATTAACATCTCTTTCCAGTAAAACCACCATCTAGTGATCTTTGCATGTTATGAAATGCGCATGCTTTGTGGGAGATGAAGTTTATGTATGATTTTATGGTGTAGTTTGAGACAATCATACGTCTTTTAAGCTCTCTGACACACAAAATGATCTGGGGGCTGGATTTGGTCAACAGCCCAGTTTGACGCTTTAGTCTGACGTTCGCTGGTATATACAAGAGGGATGGCTCGAGTTAAAAATAATTTAAGTTCAGCTGTTTCCCTCACTTACATTGGTCCCGACTAACAAGTTCTCTAAGTGTATGCTAAATGCTGTTGAATGCTAAAGAACGCTGTAGTAGAATGCTGCTAAATGTATATTGTTTATATGTACAATTTTTATATGCTCACAGTTATGTAGCACTCCTTTCCTATCTATATTTTAAAAAAAGATTGCACTGCATACTCCTGTAGTCTTTCTTTAGACCTACATATAACATATTCCTATATCACATCATATTCCTCACATACACTAGTTACAGAAACACAGCCTTTTAAGCAATAGCTATAAGCTCCTTTTCATGAAGCCCTTTCCTTGTCTTTCTAATCCATAAATAAATCACTCAAACTGGCAAAAATAAAGCAACTAAAAAATCTTGGTGTTCATGTATAGGCAAAGTGTTGATGCAAACCCATTATCATTTTTACTAAAGATTATGAGGTCTATTCACATCCTTTTCCAGCCTTAATTATGAATAAATAATGTATTTATTTCATAGAGGTAATTCTGTAGTGCTAACACATTTTGTCTTACTGACCATCAGTGTATGGGTGAATGTAGCCAAAAATCCTTAGACCATAATCTGTCCACCCAGGGGACACTGCCAGTTTCTTCACAGTCAGGCGAGACTACAAAAAAAGACAAAACATGCAATGTGACAAATTTCTAATCAGTTAATCGTGTATGTTTTTGTGCACTTACATGAGGGGACAGAGGATAGTGTAAGTTTTTCCTGATGCTTGCAACAGAACTGCCACACCAATCTTCAAAGACATGAAGATTAGCCTGTCCTTTATACTGAAACAAAAATTAGAAATATGACTTAAATCTTTATGTACACTACTGTCTGAAACATCCATTGTGTGCTGAAAATAATACAAGATAAATTCCAAGCCACTGCAAGTTTAGAGCCTTATTCCAGTACCAAAAGTGATATAACAGTCACATCTGTCACTTATTTTAGTTTATCTTTGAAATAACTCAAAGCTGTGGTGTTTGTAAAATGAAATAGCAATGCTAATGGGTTCTTAAAATGTTAAAGATGGGTGGTCAGATGTCCATCACTGCACAGACAGTCTAGTAACGAACCCAGATTTGAGCACCTGTATGAATGTTGTGTGAAGAACAACCTTCTTCTTACATTTGCAATTTAAATTTTCGGCATTTAGCAGACACCTTTATCCCAATCGACTTAAGGGCCTTGCTCAAGGGCTCAACAGAAGCAACCAGGGCTTGGGCTTGAATTAACAACCTTCTGATTACTCGTCCAGTATCTTTGCCATAAGAGGTACAGGAACACAAAATGTATCACGTGTCATAGGTGTCTGATTACGAATTCACTACTAGACTGGGTAATAAGAGTAGTCAAGGACATTATTCAACCACCAATGTGGTTGAGATATCTGCAGCATAGCAACTGCAGTAGGTAACTGAATATGACTCAATCCGTTTATATTTACACAATACATTAGACCACACAAGTTAGTCATCAAAAAACTAAAAATATTTTTATTGCACTGTTGTATATTGAAGAAAGATAAATATGAAATTGCAGGTTCTTGTTTTAGAAATGGTGTTAGTGAAAATACATATTTTGGTGAACTGTTTGTTTTCTTACTTCAGATTTCCAGGGTTGGGGATTATACTTGGACACCCAGGTTATGCCAGAAATGTCTTCTCCACTCTGTAATAAATAGAAATAGAGAGTTTATTTTAGTGCCTTGGGTTTACTACTACTGTATACTGTTATATGGTTACATATGGTCATGGTTATATGGTTGTATGGTTGTTCAATCAAAACTTCACATAGAATAGTTGACATAGAATATTTCAGGGCTTATTTAGTGCAACAGTTAGCAACATGCGCTGTAGCTCCTGAATGTTCTATAGTTGTACTATAGTACAATCGAGTAAAATTGTAAAACAATGGCTGTGGCACTAGAGTTCACCAAAGTGCTAATCATGCACATAAACAGTAAAATGAAATACTTATATAAATAGTACAATTGTTACATGTTATGTTTTTATTTCTATTAATATAGTCTCTGTTACGTTAGTCCAGGGGTGTCCAACTCAATTTCACTGAGGGCCACGTGAGCATTATGGTTGCCATTAAGGGCCGACAGTAACATATCTTGCTGTAATTGTCGTCTGCCTTTTAATTCTTTGACAATTTGTTGTTTCTTGGAAACTAAATTGTGTTTGGTGTCAAAATGCCAATTTTAAACATTTTTAAGTTTATATTATACTCCTTTACAGATGCAGCAAGAAAAATACTGGTTTCTCTTCTTGAAGCACAAACCTGCATTCACTAAAGGACGCTGGTAAACGAGGAAGAATGCTGCTAAATGTACATTGTTTACTCTGCAGAATGTTTATGTGCTCACAGTTATGTACCACTCCTTTCCTATCCTAATTTTTTTCTACACAATATTTCACCTCATAATCTTTCTTTAGACCTACGTATATCACTCACTGTCTGTTTCTTCGCGCCATATTCCTTGAATAAGCAAGTCAAAGAAACACAGCTTTTGAACAATAGCTAAAATCTTCTTTCACTAAGCACTTTTCTTGTCTTTCTAATCCATAACTAATCACTTGAACTTGCAAAAATGAAGCATTATCACTGAAAAAAAAAACCCAAAGAGTATTAATTTGACAAAGAGACATGCATCAGCGGACACTTATTGGACTCTTGGATTTGGTAAGCTTCTCACAGTTTAATTTAGGTGGTGTCCAGTTTTTGAGTGGTATCCAGTAGCATACATATTAACATAAACAAGGTAAAACAACCCCCCACCCCAGTCTATTTGTTTATGTACATGTAAATGAGTGGTAGAGGCAGCCATGGTCTGGTGGTTAGAGAACTGGGCTTGTGATCAGAAGGTTGCCGATTGAACGACTGAAGTGCCCATGAGCAAGGCATTTAACCTCTAATTGCTTCCCGGGCGCCATGGCTAGGGCTGCCCACCGCTCCGGGCACGTGTGCTCACTGCCCCTTAGTGTTCCCTAGTGTGTGTAGTGTGTTTCACTGCATGGATTGGGTTAAAATACGGAGAACAAATTTCACTGCAAAGTGATGAAAAGAGTATTTTAAATCAAATCAAATTAGCATTTGTTACCTCTCCTACCACAGCTTTGCAGATTTTCTGATCTCTTTGCTGACTCTGGCCTAGGGAGAAACAAAAAATAAAAGATATCATAAACCGTTACATTTGGCAGTGTAATCTGACCAGGGACTGTTCCTCTAGCATCATCAAACCCTTAATCATTTCTCAGTCTGCCCTTTTTTGAGCAGCACTTGGCACTGTAATTAGCTGTGAACTATTTTATTATAACCACCAGTTAATATCCAGACCTAGAAAGCTGGGGGTGACTCAACAAGACCTTGTTAGGTTTTCAGAGGTATCTGGAGACATGCTGACTGCCATACATCCCACAGATTCTGTAGGGGGTGTTAGGGAAAATGTATAAAAAGTCTGGGTAATTAGGGGGCCAGCGTAGTACTTGGATCATATGGTTCTAACCAGTGTCAGACATTTCTAGCCATGTATTGTTTTCCTGGAAGATCCCATCCATCCCAGGGAAAACATGAACATCAGCATGAATCTGATCAGCAAGGATGGATTCATAACCAAAACGCCTTCCGTATGAATGCAGGGGCCCGGAGAACGGCAAAACACATTCAGAGAACATAACTCTGCCACAGCTGTCAAAAGATGTCATAATAATGTGACGGTCAGTGTATGTAAACCCAATCCCTAAAGCCCAGATTAAACAATTATTGAGCTTTCGAACCGGGTAGGATGTGTTAAAATCTAAAGACAACAATCATGTGTGTGTGTTATGTACTTGGTGTGACCTTAACTTCACAGCTGTTGTAACTCCTGTGGATTTCTTCCACTTCAAAGTGACCGGAATAGGATGAGCTGTGCTGAAATAGATGCCAGTAACCCAGTAATTGAAAGAGGTGTTCACATACTTCGCGGCCATGTAGTATTTTTCAGGGAGTAATTGGTGGTGTAACAGTTCTTTGGTTGTACATCCAAACATGAAGAGATGAGGAGATTGTTGTTGATTTCTTAGCCTGAATGGTACTGTTACACTTTCTCTACCTGTAATGCTAATCCATCAGTGGGAATAGTTTGGGACAACAATTCTCAATCCTTTTCCACCAGGTACCACCCCAAGCCAACTATATCAGATCTCACAGACAGAAATACAACAAAGATTTATACTACAGGAAGCATGTGTCTGCAATATTTGTTTGTTTTTCCTCAGCCTTAATCCCGTTCAATTATGTGGTCGGCTCTTCACTGCTCATTGATGTCACCACACCTGATGCCCTTCCTGACACAACCCTCTTTTTTATCCAGGCTTTACACCAGCACTACATGCACGGATAGCTGTGAAAACCCCCACAACCCGGACTGTTTACTCTATTGTCTTCCTTATTAGGTACAAATACCCTTTTAGAACTAGTTGTTTGGTGGATAGTTGAGACTAGAGTGTAATCATTATGGCCAGATATGGGCTAAAGTATCTCCAAGCAAGATGTGCTCGCAGGCATTGTGGTGAGTACACATGAACCCCTATCTGAGTAAGGGCAAGCCATGAACCACCCAAAAGGTTATGGCGAAGACTTATTTAGGCAGAATAACGTAAAGGCTATGGCACCTGGTAAGAATCCCCAGAGCATTTTTCTGTAATGTTAGATGAGTGAGCCCTGAGGATAAACTACTTGAAGTGCACAGATTAGCACACCCATGGGAACAACCGTTCGGTTTGTGAAAGTGTGGGCGTGTGTGGCACCACAACAATGGAAACTGTACAGAGGTCCAAGCAGGCATGCACCGGTGAACACACACAAAGCTAACACACACAGTATTTTCTTTACAAGGTGACAAAACCAATTTTATAGAGTAATCACACAGCACTGGTGCATGAAGTCCTTCTTTTTCGTTCAGCAAAAACACATTTGCCAACAAAATATCTTCCATAATGCACCATGTATGCTAATTTTTCCTGGGTCTTTCTGAACATGACAGTTGTGTAGATGTTGTACATTTCTTATTACACTTCAAAAAGAACGCAAGTAGTCTGGTTTTAGGTTTGTGGATTGGGATGGCCATGGCAAAGGCCCAAAATATCCTCTTGAAACAAAAAACATAACATCAATAAAACAAACGAGAATCAGGGTTCCTCATAACTCATCCAGTAATGACCTCTGGTAGCTCATTTATGGCACATGAACAGAGTAAAAAGATAATGTGTTTATCAGGGTGTGGCTCTCCATACACAAAGCTGATTCTTACATAAAGTCGCCTCGTACAGATAAAAAGATGCAGTCAATACTGCACACGTGTGAGAAGGACTCTACAGACAGCAATGTGGGTAAGAGTAATGAATCGCATAATAATTGGACTAGATTGGGGGAAATGGGGCGGAAGGGGCAAAAAATCTCTCATTTCTTCACATAAAGTCACTTTGGCTACAAGCCTTTTTTGAATGCTATATTATGTACTTGTATATATAAGATATATGTAGTATATATACTTATATATGCTACTTGTATTTCGACTCTGCTACTGACCAATTGGGCATCTACCCCTGACCTTTGATGGACAGGGTATTCCTGTTTTGTGCTCAGTGTTACCTGCTGTCCCCTCTGAGCAAGGTCTGAGCAAGGTCCTCAGGTTAACAGACTGCACTGGAACTAAAACATCTGGCACTAAACAATTACCTTCAAAGGGAATTCTTCATCCCTACAGCACACACACTGCTGTTCTGTTAATAAAAGAAGATTTGCACACTAGAATTTGGCATGAAAGGATTTAGATCAGATAACAGACAAGCACCAATTCAGCCTTGGAGAAATAAATGCTGTAGAAACATCTAACAGGGCTTTTGTTACTTTATTGTTACCTTCAAGCATTAGCTCTTCGATCATGCGGACCGGTGATTAAACCTGGTTACAATAATTTTATTGGCAGTTTGAATGTTAAAGTTTGGAAGACTAGCTATGAATATGATTACTTGTACAATGATCTTTGGATAGAATCAATAAACTGAATTACAGAATAAGATATCTGCTTTCATAATGCATCCTAGTATCCTAATTGATGCCTCAAGAGTAGTTCTATTTGCTAAGACACAAAGTTATCACAAAATATCATCACAAATGAGATGCCATGTATTATAAACCCCTGCAAGGTTTCGTTTCAGAGTTTGCGGCCTCGGTTGTTCACAGATTTTTTGCTTTGTTCCCCTGAGTGTAACATCCACTAATTTCAGGTTTTTTTGTAATGTTATAGACAAATCTATCTTTGCTAGGAAACAACACCCTCAACTGTTCATTATTTTAAAAAATGACTGAAATCTATTGCTTTGTATTGGATCTTCGAACAGGTGTGTTAATTTGCCTTTTAAAAAAACTGACTTCTCAGGTTTCCTTACTCCAACTGCCTTTGACAAAGTTATGAATAAGAACAATAGTAAACCAGGTGTTAAAGGAATAACACATGGAGTGCACATACTTTAATGGCTTGAGTTGACAACTGTTTCAGTTGACAGGTCATTGTAGCCTGGTGTTTAAAAAGATTAGCCTCATTATTTAAAAAAAAAGCCTTAACAATTTTAAAAATGTGCTTCAGTTCCTATATTGATATTCAGCATAATAGTGCAAGCGACTGAACAATCACATTAATCTTGTAGTAATTTTCTGATCTGACACTAATTTTCATGGTTAAATAAAGGCTGTCATTTATGAAGCAAATATTTGTGTTTGGATTTTTTTGTCTCAGCCAGCAAGTTCCAAAATTGTCCAGTAGAAGTCTATGATTTCATATAAATGTCAGATCACAAAGTTGTCTGTAACTTTAGATCTGAACATTCTCTGTCGGTTTCTTCCACATATGAAGTCTGTGTTTTAGCCTGAATCGACACATTTGCGCTTGGTTGTGCACTTTGTAAGTGTAGCTTACAAAAAAAATGAAAAATGGAGTAAATTGGCCACTGATGAATGAAAATCTTCTAGATTAGAAGTGCCATTGAATGAAATGCCTTTAATTGTCATGACATATACACACATGTACAGTAGAACAAAAATATTTTAGCAAACATTATGTCAGTCCTTGGTGGCTCATGAGGACAAGGCATCGCTTCAGAAGATGGACTCAAATACAGGAGATCAAATAATTTAGAGGGAAAGTACAATTTAAAAGCATAAATAAGGTGGTTCCAAAAGTATGCACACCCTTACTTACAGCATCTTAGTCATGGTTCAGAATTAACTTATATTGTGTCAAATGGATCACACTGTTAAAACAAATCCAAGGCATTACATGTACCCTGAAACACAGTGAAGATGTGCAATCCTGACAGACTCCTATCCACAAAGAAACAGCTCTGAAATCATTTATCTTGGTCTGTTACATCACAAAAAACTTACAGATGTGTGAACTGTTAATATCCACTTCATGTAATAAACTAAAATTTTGCCGTTTGTTGTTACATGTGTAATACAATTCATTTTATTCTTTTCATTTTGTAATCTGAACACACAAATAACTCAACACAAAGAATATAAACTAAAAGAGAGAACCAGCAGAGGCCTGTTCCAACATGAACAAGGAACAAATGGATACACATGTGAGGTTATATTTCAAAATAAAGTGTTCATGGCTCATGAAGCACTATTAACATGTTGAATGAAAACCTCTTTCTGTAAATGACTTTTTTGTTGGTTTTCCAAATAAAAATAAGTAAAGACATCATCTACAGGGAACACAATTCTGCACGGTTGCATTAGTGCTCTCAGATTGTACCTTAATGTCCAAAACAAATTGTAGAATGTTAATGCATCATGTTACTTGGTGCTATGGTCCTCTACATAAGTACAGATGGGATACAGGGCCAGGATTTTCTCTGTGGTCCAGGCTGGTTGGGTGTCTACATGCAGATATAATTGGGCCCTATTATGGAATAGCGCCTGGTCCGTGGTTTATTGTGCCCACTTATTCAGGGAAGCCCGACCCACTTTGACTGTAAACACTATATAACCCATATTAAATCAAATTAAACAAAAAATGAATCGCATCCTGTTAATACCAGGAACAAACCCAAACTGTCACTTTCTTCTGAGAGGAAGGATCTATAAATAACTAAATCTTTATAGATAATCTTCGGTCATGAAGATGTAAATGGAGAGTTTCTCTATTAAGCAGAAAATACAATTCCATTTCTAGTAATGGCTCAGCACATAAGTCTGAACTAGTGACAAGTTCTCACCCCCAAGTATAGGCCCTACAAGGGCCAGAATGCTATTGAGTCTGCCAAATGTGTATAACTACGGATTACTATCACAATTAAATGTTAAACTTATTACAATAATACATTTGCTTTATGTTCCAATAAACACCTAATTCTAATAGTAACTTAACTTGAAAGTAAAAGTCTGGTCTGACTTTGATAAATGTAATGTTTACTCAGACCAACCCATTAAACACAGCAGATGTTTCTTTTATTTTATCTTCGTCTGTTCTACAAACAGTGTTACAAAACAGCTTGGTCCATTTTTCATCTGTTGTCAAGCTTGAATGTGTTTTACACATGCAAAATTTAAGCAAATTAGAAACTAAAGTAAAAGTTGTGAACCTACTGAAATGAACACACCGTCCCTTGCATCAAGTACCCATAGCTATACTAAAGTACAACCTAGGCCTAGTAAATACAAATACAAAGAACAACCAAAACAGAATACGTTGGAACAGAATGGACATGGGGGTATAACAATGTGGTGCAATTCACAATTAACGATTCACAAAGTGAATATTACATTTTTCTCTCTTTAATAAAATAAAATGCTGGATTATTTTTTATTTACCACAATAATTAACACCCTTTCATTTCTGATGTATGTGCAAACAATGCAAAACAATTTTGAATAAAGCCTAATTCGCTGGAAAACCCCGGACCTGGCAGCTCTGTGTATTGATGTCAACCAGGTGAGGTGAAAAGCACCAATGATCTCCGCTGTTTAAAGTGAATATCAATTGATTTTACATGTTTTTTGGTGCATCGTTACATCCATACTTCCTTACATAGACTTTAATTTCATGACAGTAAGGAACCAAGATATTTTGTTTGATGGCTTGCAACACATTCCTATAAAAGTAAGTGGGACAATTTATAGCTACGAATGATTGAATAATTGTGTTTTACACAGGTCAAGTTTTTATAAGCCTGAGTATTTGAGAAACAAATATGGTCAGAAGATCTGCAGTCTGTCAACAAATGCCCAAGAAAATGATTATCAAAGATTTGATTAAGATTAGCATATTTGACCCTCATTAAATGATCTGAAGGGCAAACTATAAACTAAAGATTAACAGGCATGATCTCTAAATTCTCAAACAACACTGCTTTAAGAACCACCAATTATCAATAGCTGATCTAACCACATGGCATGTGATTACTTTGAAAAACCTTTGTCAAGCACTACAACACAGAGTCGCAATCTCAAATGTCACTTAAAGCTTATTAACCATGTCCAGATCCCAGATCATGTATCTGGGATGGACCATCACAAAGTTAAAATGAATATTGCGGTCAGACAACGTTTTTAAGTGTTATACACCTAAACAGTTTAATTCTAAAGTATTTTATTTATGTTTGAGAGTAAATGGAAAGGATAATTACAGTTTGGTTAAAAGTAAGACCCAACTGTCATGTAAATTTATGAAATGTTTATACAGGCCAATCCACTAAATAGAGTTAAGGTGTTATTTTGCTCAGTCTGGCCCACACACAATGTTGAACACACTTTGTCCTTTTTCACCTTTTTCACCTTTTGTCACCGTCGTTCCTTAAAAGTTTGAATGTTTTTGCACATGCAAATTGGACTAAAATAGGTGAATTTGTTTTCAGACTATACATAGTGGAGATACTAATCTGTACCCCTATTTTCAAACCTAAGTTTAAAGTAAATTATAGAGTACAACCAAAACAAGCTGAGATGGTATGGGAAATGCTAATAAAAAAACTGTGTTGCTTGCATTTAGTTGAACTTTTATTTAACTGCATTTAGTACGAACAGAATTATCATCATTGCGTTTTTTCTTCAAAATTCTCCACACATTCTCTATACCTATGTTCCCAGGTCAGGACTGCAGACAGGCCAGTGCATTACCCATACACTTTTCTTTTACAGTCCACCTTCATAATGTGTGCAGCATGAGGTTTTCCATCGCGTTTTGAACGCCAAAACAGAGAATATTCGGACTCTCGGAAAATTTCAACCTGTTCTAATCTATGCAGATAGATGTATATGTGTATATACAATCTCACATCCGTGTATTTGTAATACATCTACAAATGCACAATCGCTGTTCAGTTTTCATCCTGGTTTCTGCACTATTTTGCACAACCATCACTTTACGCTTTGGACACTTTGCATTCCACTCTGGTCACTTTACACAAATAACTTTAAATTGTTTAATTGTTTCTATTTTCTATTTTTATTTTGGTAGTTTAATTAAAATGTGTGTACTCTTTTTACATTTCCATAGTTCTGTTTTAATATAAATGTATATTTTGTATTTTTATAATGTGGCTGAGCAGTCATAGAAGCATTTCACCGTGGGTTGTACCATGTATGACTGTATGACTATGTTTGTGACAAATAAAAATTAAAACTGAAAGATCGTTTTTATGAAAAATGCATAGACGGCCTTAGAAAAGATGTCTTGATCAAGGTATCAATCTCTTCAGCTTGATGAACTAACCCTTCAATACTCTTCTCAGGCATTACTAGCCCTAGATTTGTCTGAACGATTTTGTAATATGTTGAAAGAGATAGAACTTAAATAATTATGTTTGGTTAATATCCAGGAAGTAGCCAAACTTGTCACTGTCAGTCCCAAGCCTGAATAAAAACTTGTGCTATTATTATTATCACTATTCTACTAAATTCAGCATCAGGTACATCAGTTAAATCTGCTGGTTTTCCTTTTACAATAATAATAATAATTATTATTATTATTATTATTATTATTATTATTATTAAAAGCATGGTCTAAACTCAACTCAACTGAACACTTTATGGAATCAAACTTCTCTGTCTGCCACTTTATGGTACTACTTTGAAACTTCATACTGATGGTACTACTTTGATAGTGATTTTCCTAGTGAGTTTTCCTAGTGAGTTTTACTATGAATTGGGCACATTCCCAAATTTCCTGGGCACATTGTCAGGTGTCCCAATATATATACACACTTTCGCCTCACAGCAAGAAGGTCCTGGGTTCGATCCCCCAGGTGGGACGGTCTGGGATCTTTCTGTGTTAAGTTTGCATGTTCTCTCCAGGTGATAAGTTTTCTTCCAACAGTCCAAAACTTGGAGATGACTGATAGAAACTCCTGTGTTCTGGATAACTACAGTGTGCAAAATCCTAATAAACAAACTCACATATATAAATGTATGAAGTGTTTACATGGAATAAGGCAAAACTAAACTCACTGGTGGCGACGTACTCCAGATATGCAGCGATGGCAAAGATTATGAGCACAGCACCGAGCAGAAGATATTTACCGTTCCTCTTGATCTTCCTCAGCGGGAAGAAAAGCACCATGGTCCCAACACCTCGCTCTCGAGTCTCGCGTTCATCTGCGACTACTGAACAAGTGCTGAGTAAAACTGCTCTTAAATCGTGACATATTCCCGCAAACATGCGTTTGTTTTCAGGCGCACACTTAGTCAAACCTGTGCGCACAACGTGTAGGGCTGAATTTACAGTTAACCCCAGGAAAGATCCGGTTCCTTGTCGACTCTCTTGGTTCTTCTGAACTTCAGATCTTTGATTTACAGGTTGGCTGGAGACCACGCCCAGGTAGCTGCTATACAGGTAAATCTACCTGCAACCGACAGTGGCGCCACATGAACCTTATGAGGGTGTGTCAAGAACTATTGTGTTGCACATGCAAGACATTGAAACACTCGATCTCATGACACAGGTTATGAAATGATTGTTAAGCTTATAACAAAGATCTTCTTGCTCATTGTGTGGATTTGATGAATCCATAATGACAGTATACAGTGGACCTTTGACCTACGACTTTAATTTGTTCTGAAGGGTTGTGCTTAATTCAAAATATTTGTGTGTTAAACTTTTTTTCCCATAAGAAATGGGAAAATGTATTTATGCATGCAAGTATGATGATAATTATCCGATTAGTCCCAGCCGACTCTCGGTCATCATCAATCCATGAAGTATTTCGACAATGATAGTGGAGTAGTTTGCCATCGCTTTCTCCACCCCTCCCCATTTATCCGGGCTTGGGACCGGCGTGCAGCTGTTTCCAGTGACACGGCTGGGTAAACCTACAGGACGACTCAGAGTCTCCAATGAACCTGGTAGCATGTCTTTGGACTGTGGGAGGAAACCGGAGTACCCGGAGGAAATCCACACGGACACGGGAAGAACATGCAAACTCCGCACAGAAAGGACCGATCGCCCCACCTGTTGATCGAACCCAGGACCTTCTTGCTGTGAGGTGACAGTGCTACCCACTAAGCCACCGTGCCGCCAGCATACAAGTATATTCTCCCTTAATGTACATTATTTATTTATTCACTAATAATTTAGTAGTGTTGTACTGTACATAAACACAGACACATACACTCAAATGTATCATCCACCATCATACATTTCTTTGATTTGCTCACCACTACACTTTCTGTTCTCATTCTTCAGGGTTCATTTTGATGTTGAATTTTGAGAAATATAAAGAAAACACCAGAAAAACAACCTCCACTGTCTGAATGTTCGCTATGACGTGTGCTCTAAAACCTAGTGAGTTGCCTTGCTGTCTTACTGCCTATATAGTCAGGTCATTCAAACACTTACTGAGCTAATACAGTTATATGCAATTAAAACCAATGGAATGCGCTGCACAAAGCTCTAGCATGTCATCTAATGTATCTGTCGTGTACCAAAACATCACTTGTTTGTGACGTCACGCATTTTGATCACATGTGGAAACGTTCGCAAACCAAAATGTTTGAAACATTTTCATAATAAACTGTATTTATTAAGATTTTCAAAAACAAATTTGATCACTTTTCTCAAGCATTCAGGGTTGCTGGCTCCAAGCTGATGAACAGTCTCCCTTTTGAGTTGTATGTGTGTTTTCCATCTGGATTTGGGTGATCAAAAATGTCTGCTGAGGTTTGTTCTTATATTTAATTTTTACTTTTTATTGTACAGTACCCTTGGGTGTCATGAAAGGTGATTATCAACTAAAATTGCATCGTTGTAGTAGACGTTTGTCTGCAGTGATGAAATTGATCACATTGTTGGATCATGGGTGTTTGCAGAGGTTAATCCAGCAACTAAAAACCTGGTTGGAAGCACCTAAATCAAAACAGGGCCAAGCAAAAATAAATTGTAGATGCATCGGATATACATTTTCTCCTAGGATTTGCCTTCACAACAAAGCAGAACACAATTGTTCAAAAAAAGACCAAGTGATCAGTGATAACACTGCTGTTGTGCAGTGTGGATTTAACTGTACTGTAGCATTGGCGAGAAAGAAGGAAATGATTCAGCAAACATCACAACAAAATAATTGAATACAAGCAAAATGCCATTCTGACCACAAAACCCATGTTTAATCCCTTCAAAACACTTCAGCCATGGACGCAAGGCATAAGGGGATGCCAGGCTCCAACCGCTGACAATGCATTCAGGGAAAATGTCATACATTCATCTTACTTTAATGGCAAACCAGCTTTAAACCACAATATCCTACCAAGGAGAGGGGAATCAAGTACATGTGTTTGTTGTTGAGTTGGTTTCCACTATTACTCTTGGTCCCAGCTGGTACCAAATAAGTATGTATGTAAAGTTTTAAACTCCCTCCCTTATTGCTAAAAGCACCTTCATGCATGCCTGCATGTTACACAGGTGACTGACTCAAGCTTACTTCAAGTTCCATTATGAAGCATCTCCCAGTCCTACTAACTCATTTACATACTCATTTACTTACTCATTTACAAACCCAGAGTCAATAAACTAAGACACAAGTAGATCATACTCAGCAATACATTTGTGTAGTCATCTAAACTGCTCATATACTTTTGTTTTTATATGCATGAGTATTAAAGCCTTTTCAGCAGGTAATACAGTAACTGTTGTAGCATTCATTGACGTAATGCATTCTCTGCCTAACTTTTCAGCTTCAACATTGGCTGATGCCCTTGCAGAGAAAGTGAACTTCCTGAAAATAATTAAAAATATTTTCTTTTCACTGCACCAACTAGCTCATCCAGGGTTTTTAATAAGACGGAAGATATTACAAAGACAACATTAAGCATTAAGAAAAACATGTCTTCTGTGGTGCCTCAAGAAGTTATTCCAAAGGGTGGCTAAATGGGCCACTAAAAATCTTGGGGTGGTTCATCAAAAGTGTTTTACAGCAATGGCGGATCTGCATGGCATATGCAAATCAACTGTCTCTGGTGGCTGTTAATTATCTCAAAACTAACCAGCTTAATGAAGGGATTCAGTGGTTTCAGGGCTCATCATGGCAATAGAACTGCCCTACTTAAGGTCTTAAACCATTTCAGAAACTATAGAAACAAGAATATCATCTGTGTTTTGGTCCTGTTTGATGTAAGTGCTGCCTGTGACAAAGCTGATCATGGAATTCCATCTGATTCACTTCAAAATTGCATGATCTTGATTCTGGATTGGAGTCTTTGACTGGATTTGAACATATTTAATTGATCAAGACTACCTTGCTGCACTGGGCAACTACTTTAAAAAACCACACAAGTCCCTCGATGATCAGTCTTTAACCTGTATATAATTCCAATGCCTGCTGTTATTAAAATGCTTAACATTTGTGGCAAATCTGTCGTTGTTTAATTGCATAACTGATACAAATATGGGGAGAAAAGAACGTGAGAGACAACCAAAGGACGTGGAACCTATGAATCTTGGAATATTTTTTGATGATGAGCTTATCTTAAGAATTTGCAGTAATGTCTGATAATCTACATATTTTCACATTTGGAATATCTCAAATGTTTGAGACATTCCAGCCAGTGCTGATAGCAAGAAACTTGAGCATACCTTTGTCACATTTAGACTATTATAATGATCTGTTGTTTGCCCATCCAAGAGTTCTTTAGACACCAACAGTGAGTTCAGAAAGGTACTTCTAAGTCAATGTCAATTGCCTAATTGTGTCTTTTAGAATTTATATTCTTTTATTTTTTTGTTTACTTTATCTTAAAGTCTCTTTAATTATTTTAAACGTCTCCATTTGCTTCTCCATATACTTACATGTTATAAAGTCATTTTCTCCAACAACCCATGAGAATAAATTTAAGAATGGGGTAAAGAACATACAGGATTTCAAGAACAACAGGACTACGTTTAAATCCTGGAGCTGCTTTAAAGTGTATTAATTAATTGAATATTTATTTATCTATTAATTCATTTATAAATCAAGTATTTCTGGGTAATTTGACCCTTGCCGTTTTATGCATTATTTATATTACATTTTAGTATGGTATCATTTTCTGTCTTGTAAAGCTATGTGAGACACTGCTCTGTAAACATGTTTTATAAATAAAGAGCAAATAGTTGAGAGATGTTCTAGGAGCATATCAGTGCTGAGACTTTAAACTCTCTGGCTAGAAACTCTGTGTTGCGACCAATCGGCTGGGTGCCAGGTTAGCCAATAGGATGCATAAACCAGTGCATTGTAGTATATTTAAAAGTAATTTAGACAAAAAAATTGCAAATGCGTTTGACATTAACTTATTCATAAAGGTCCTGATTTTGTTTCTGCACCGAGAGGCTTAAATTTCCTTTATCTCTCCATTCATGGTGTTTTTGATGATGCATGATCTTTCTCCTCTAAACCTCGTTTTGTATGGATTATCATCATATCATCATTATCATCATACCTTCTTTCTCCAAATATAATATGATTTTATATCACAATTTATTTTATTAATTTAAATATATATATTACAATTTATTTTATCCAAAAATTGTTTTGATTTGTCTGGGTACATGTTGCTCCTGCTGTTTTCAGGTCAATTTATTTTAAGTGCATCTGTCTTCTTCATTTCTTTCTCATTACTTGCAAAAGCACAAACTTTATGTCAGGAAATACTGGTTATATTGTGCAGTAGACATCCTGGATATGGCCCCTCAAAATCAAGAATTATTTGTTCATTATTCTTTATTGTATTTTGAGTAACATTATTTATTTAAGTGTGGTATCATGGTGATCAGACATTAAAAGTAAAATATAAGTAATGAACTCACTTATAATGTGATAGCCCCACCCCCAGGGTGCTGTTAAAATAGATTGAACCACATATTGTGACTAATCTATTATTAGTAATTTTATAAAATGTAGAGAATACGTGTAAATTATAAATATTATCAGAGATCAAACTATGAGACCACTTCTAACGCCCTTTGCCCCGTCTGTGTTTGTGTGTGCTGTGTTTTTATGAGGGTGTATGTATGTGTGTTTACACATCTTGTGTTTATGTGTATGTAATATTATCCCGAGGCCTGTTGCTGTTGCCAAGGAACCTGTTGCTCTGCTTCAGTGTTACTGGGTGATAACAGAAAACAGCAGGTGATGGTATCACATATGGTTTGTCATTGCTGTGTTCGATAGGACATAATTGTGATCACTACTGAGAGCCAAAGAAGGTTTGGATTATGGCTTTTAACATAGATACAGGGTCAAATAACATTGTAACTGTATATCTAACATAACATTGTAACTACTGTAGATGTAAAAGTACAAGATTGTTTTTCAAATGGATTTGAAAGTTGCAAATGCTCAAAGATGCCGTCAAGCATTGCCGGATGCCTTGTGTTCTTTGTAGCAGATAATATCTTGACATTGCAATCTACACTGTAAATCCACCAATGCAGTCTAACATGTGTGGCCATATTGGGAATTGAGGCCAAATGGAAAGGTACTGGACTGGTCACGGAAAAGTCACTGGTTCAAGCCCCATTGCCACGTTGTCACTAAACTTTCAATTGCCTTTTCAGCATTTAACAGATCTACCTTTATCCAAATTGACTCACATACAGTTACAGTGCAGTCCGAGCAATAAGGGTTCAGGGCCTTGCTCAAGGGCCCAACAGCGGCAACTTGGCAGTGGTGAGGTTTCAACTGGTGTTTGAGAGCAAGACCCTTAACCGTGTCTGCTACAGGAGTCTGCTACGATGGTTGACCCTGCACTTCCAAACAAGCTGGGACATGCAAAGAAAGAATTATATTGTTCTGTACACCTGTATATGTGTAATGACAAATAAAGACATTCTATTCTTTATTATTATTGTTATATTAGTCATGTACCCTAAATCTAGGCTTGCCCCAATATGCTTACCCAATATACTGCCCCAGTACTGTTAGTCACTTTGGATAAAAGTATCTGCTAAATTCTGAAAATGTAAATGGTTTATGTTACAAAACGTGTAAACCACATTTTCTACCCCCTAAAAGCTATGACAGAAACATGTGACTTTTGGCAGCCACTTCTCACATTCAAAACATGCTGCTGTAATTGACAGTAGCTGATGAATTGTGGCAGGGAAATTGTAATGGTGGGTCATTTACATGAGGGAAGTAGGAAGCAGTAAAAAGTGAAGTAAAAAACAAAACAAACAAAAAAACCCAACAGGGCTGATTAAAATTTAGCCTTATTAAATTTAGTCGGCCTCAACAGACCTCAGTAACTTGAGTCAGCAAAATAAATCATCCTAACAACAAGTCCATGAAATTTAATCGGTAAAAGCAACACATTTGTGCCATCTTTTGATCACATACCAACCAAATAGTGTTTTAAACCTTAGTGCTGCTTTTCTTTACTGATAAGCATGTTTTGTGGTTTAAACACATGTAACATAATTATGGTGAAACAATGAAAGGGGAAGTATTATTTTCATTTGTGTCATTTAGTAGAAGTTTTAAACCAAAGCGACTAAGTACAAGGAAAGCAGCTACAGGTTAATGGCCCAGTAGTTGGAACTTGCCGGTAATGGGGCTCGACACTTCTGTCATTTATGTAAGTATGTGTTTGCTTTAGGTGTTGAATGTTTGCAACGTAAAGTAAGCTTAGATGAAAATGCTACCTTGCAATCATAAAATTTGCATTTTTTCCTGTAGTATTTGACTTAATAAAATTTAAAGTTTAAGACGTATTTGATCACGTCAGAAACATTTGCATCTTAAGCATTAATTTTCTTCTCAAATGTTGGTGTTTTAAAATATATAAAATAATTTAAATATGTATCTTCTGCTCAGAGAACTGGTTGTTTTTATCAGTTAAAAATATTGACTCATCTAGGTCCAGCACATTTTGAGAACTCGTGTGTGGATTACTCTTGGTGTCATAGGGTTTAAGTTTGCATTTTCTGATGCAACTGCAGATTTTACTCCAGTGACAAGCATGGCAATTTCTTAAATAATGCCAAATAAATACTTGAAGGTCTCTCAAGTTTAAAATAAAATTTGATTCCTTGTATATTTATAATATAATAATTTGTTTTTCTAAATTATTTGAAGCTGAAATGTGGAGAACAAGTTATCTGATTTTTTTTAATTTATATTTTAATGTAATGTTTTTTTTAATTGAGTTACATTCATGACAGGGTATTTACTTATTACATAAGATTAATCAGTTCAGATTATATTGAACACCGTCATGGACGACTGATTTTTAATTAATTTCACTTGCATGTCTTTGGACTGTAGGAGGAAACCCAAGCAGACACAGGGAGAACATTCAAACTCCACACAGAAATGACTTCTCTACCTGGACTTCGAAACTCAGGGCCTTCTTACTGTGAGGCCACCCTATGTTGGAATTGGATTACAAAGTACATTGAAAGTGGTCATTCTTGTTTCATCCCTTTCATCTGTGCTTGTAAAGTACTTTCTCTTCACAGATGAATTAATTGTATTATGATTGTGTTGTTCATTATACATCCTTTGATTTATGTGAATTGTATTGGCTACTTTAGGGGTTTTGACATGACATAGTTTTTACGCCGGATTCCTTTTCCTGGGGTAACCCTCCTATTTATCCGGGCTTGGGACCAGCATGCATCCATTTTTTTTTTGACATTTAGACAACAGAGACAACATAGCGACCATAGAGTTAACGCTGTCAATTGTGACATCTGGTGGTAGACTGGGACAATCGCATGTAAATATTCAACTTTTCCACACATCTTAATCTGCAATAAAACCTAAAATTCATAAAAATCATAGTGTTGTAGTGGCTTAAAAGGGTAAAGAGAACAAAACCATTACAGACTGAACAGATGTTTAGCTTACAGTATCGGTTTATTCGACATCAGTGGATCATTAGTGAGTTGAACTAAATGATTTAACTTTATATTCTATGACTTTCGAACAGTTTGGTGCCAGTAGGGCCTTTTGAGCTGAGCAAATCGCTGAGAGATAAACACCTTATTTGGTCACCTTCCAGTCTTGTTAATACAGTCAGGTTTTTAATTTCGAATGAAAGAGTGCTATGAATTTGGGATTTGGTTAAGTCTGTACAGCTAGCTGCCCTTTGGGTCAAATGCGATGGAAATAAAATGTGAAGTGCCATAAACATACATAAACATACATCCTGTAGATTCTCTTCATTCATAAAGTACTGAACCTCAATTTGTGAAAGTAATAATATTAATTATTTAAAAAAAATAAATCACACAACAACTATTTTGGACAGTAAACGATGAAAATTGCTATCAAATGAATACAAACTATATAGCACAACAACACACAGTCATGTTACCCTGACATTCGCTTCCAAGCCTCTTCAATTGGATGATCCATTCTGTACAGTAGCACTACATAACCACACGGTAAGTTGTTAACTAGCAATCAGTCACCAGGCCCTTTACTAATGGTCAATCATGGGCTGCTGGTATAACAAAATCCCCAATTTTTCACCCATCTCAAGCCATGTGCACTAGTGGTAAAAGATAACAGCCACACAAACTAGCTGCCTCACATGCAAAACTTTCCCGGACAGTCCCATCGAGACAGAAAGGACAGTATAAAGGCTCGTCTCTATACAAAAGATCAATGCTTCAGCGAACGCCCGTTTCAAACGAACAAACTGTAACCAGTAAAAAAAACAATAGACACAACGAAAGACAGCCGAATATGTTTATGCTGCAGTCTGCTCATGAGCACCATTTTCCTCTGCGTCCATGGCAGTGCCTCCTTCTTTCTTCACCTGCTCCGCTTCTTTCTGCATGGGAGAGACAAAGAAGTCAAATTTAACTCATTTATCGTTTTAGAAATGAAATAAGTTATTTGACTTCTAATTTGGTGCAATGATTGATATGTTAATTTCAGGTCTGTAAATACACCGCCATGTTCATGGCATGCCATCCATTTTAACAACACATTGAAATTTATTTAGGAAGGAAACCTTTCTGGCGGAATAAAAACAAGACAAAGAGGCTGTAATTAAAATGCAACACTAGTTAACATCAGTGCTGTGTGGCACAGTGGGGAAACTACAGTAAATTCCCGATTTTCACAGGGGTTACGTTTCAGGAGCATCCACGAATCGCAGGTGCATCACAAGGTAGCAGCCAATACATTTACATTTTCAGCCTTTAGCAGAATCCCTACATTACCTTACCTTACCTTACATCCCTAATTAACACAGTCGTGGACAATTTGGGCTCTCCAATTCATCTGACTTGGAGATTTTTGGACTGTGTGAGGAAAACGGAGCACCCTGGAGTAAACCAACGTAAACACAGAGAGAACATGCAAACTCATCACTGAAGCGATGTGAAATGCACTTGGGGATCAAACCCAGGACCTTTTTTGCAGTGAAGGGACTGTGCTAAAGACTTTGCCACCATGCCTCCAAGCAATATACTTTCATGAATCCACTTCACTCGCCCTTCCTAACAACCCACTTACAGACAGGGTTGCCAGATTGGAGTTAAAGAGACAGTACCCATTTATACTGTGATGGCTCGAAGATTTATACGGAGATTTAAAACTATGGCCACACGCGTAGAACACATAACGTAGAACATATTAAATGACCGTCAGATACTCATTTTACCAGAAATCTACCAAAAGTCTTGTTCTGGCCATTCATTTGTGATTCGACACATGCAGGAACAAAATCCACAGGTTCCCACAAACCTTTTAATCTCAGTTGGCATGATCATTTAAAATTATTTTCAAAGCATAAATTGAGAGCTTACTTTAGCGTCCCTCTCTGCGAACTTCTGAAACATGTTGGCGTAGAGCCGTTTGTCTTTCTCGTGCTGCTCTTTGATGTGTTTTTGACACTGAACAACCTGGCTCTTAGCTGCCTTGTTAGTTGGGTAGAACTGTACGACACGTTGAAAGTCTTCTCTCGCCCGATCAAACTCCTTCATCACAAACAGAGCTTCTCCTCGTCTGAACAAAGCCTTCTCGTTGTTTGTGTCCAACTCCAGGGCCTATCAAACGCACAAACAAAACAAAAAAGCCCCTGAAAAACTACATGCACAGAAAACAGTGGAACAGAAGGCTGTAGCATCTAGACGAGGGATGCCCAAATAATTATTCATAAGGGGCCAAATATGAATCTCAGTGAAAGGGCACAGGCCATAACCTTAAAGGTCAAGTTATTTCATTCTTAAATTTATTTAAATGGGACAAATGATACTCTTAGAAACAAGTTACAAAGCCACAAAGTCAATCTCACAAACAGATTTTTATTCTTGCCAGTTTCAATCCCTTTCAGAATGAGTTTAAGGGCTCCATCACTTATTATGCAAATAAGCTGTTGCTGGCTACCACCCGACCATCCGATATTTATGCTGAGCATTTATTTTTACATTTTACATTCACCACACATGAAAATGACAAAAAAAAACGTGGCTGTGTTTCCCAGCAGTGACAAAGTCGTGCACCAAGTTGACATTACAGTATATAAGTCTCCAAAGATCACACGCAATAAAAAAAACGCTGGGTAACGAAAGCCGATGCTGTGTTAACTTTAGTTTAGCCTTTAGCCCTCCTCGTTCCCCATGCCTGTCTCAATGTCACCTGAGTGTAAAAGTAACGCAGGTTGATATCCAAAGGTTCCTCTCGGGTGTATGATCTTAAAGAAAAATTGTTCTGTATCAACAGACTTGAAATAACGAGGAAAGCAAAATCTGGTACAGACATAAAACAAGTAGACCTTAAACTTATCTAGTGGGTGGGGTTCTTATGGGTGTTGACCGGTGAGGGGTGGTGCCAGGGTGTTTCTCAATTTCTTCTTGGTGACGTTTTTTTAAGGAGGGAGAAACCAAAACGGCTCAATTCAGCATATGATTCCTGACATGAAAATCCTTTAACTGACTGACTGATTTTTTTTCCATGTTTGGAGGATTTAAACCATCAGTAGAGACCCAAGTGGAAATACAAAAGCAGGCAAAAGTGAGTTTTTGTGCAGCCCTGTCCGAGACAGATGTGTGCAACTCAGGACTGTTCGTTCTTCCTACAGGATGAGTATTAAAATTAAATTTAAAAAAAATCGGTTATGGCCTTCACAATCACCACAGATCAACATAATACATAGAATAATTCCTACACAGATGTCGATTACAAGACTGAACATGAAATATAGTAAACTGTAGAGTCAGAAATGAGCTAGTTATCGTTTCCCAGACCTTGTCACAGTTTTCGAGGGCGAGGTTGGGCTCCTGTAGTTTCAAGTTGCACATGGCCAGGTTGAGGTGGGCGGCCAGTCTCAGAGCTTTGGCTTTCTCTTCCTCCTCACCCTGCAGCCCAGACTCGTTCTCCAGCCACGACACGATGCGCTTATACTGCACCGCCGCCTGCTTGTATTTGCCATCCTGAACACAGACAGAAAAACTCATTAAACCGATCTCACACAGAGAACACGGGCTTGGTTCATCAGCTCCGTTTATGCCGTTCTTACTTTGAAGTACTGAGTTCCTTTCTCTTTGATGATTGCACTCTGTTCCAGTTTCTCCGCGGAGTTCATCTCCCAGGATTCTTTGGCCTGTGTGGTATTAAAATGTCCCAAAAACAAATGACCAATATAAAATAAATTCATGAATAAAGGCTTATTGGTCTTTTAATGTCAAACACAATCATGGACTATTTTATATCTTCAATTCAATGTCTATGGACTGTAGGGGGTAAACCCACACATCGAGAACCTGCAAACTCTACACAGAAAGCACCTGGGAATCAAACCCAAACCGTGACGGTGCTACCAATCAAGACGCCTGGCATTGGGAATTACTAGTTTAGTATTTCACAGCCCTCATCAACTCCTAACTATTCTTACAGTTACACAAAGACAACATCTAAACGAATTAAGTAATAATTCTTTCGTCTTTATTTAGGGTTAAAGAGGATCGGGTGCTACCCGGAAATACTGAAACCACCCATCAAAGGGAAACACACTCCTTTTACTTAAATAATGCACATTCCGATACTTGAGTTGTTTTCACACACAGAGATCAGTATTGTGTATGGAGAGTCACACACTGCTCTCACTACTTGTTGCACTTTTGACCAGCCAGCAGAGACCACA
>JAYDZG010000009.1:10051145-10062248 GCA_034509265.1 Microcambeva bendego | reverse complement strand
GATAAAGTAAAATATCCACATTCTAATAATGAAAACCAGGACTAAAGTCATTCATAACATTGTTCATATTAATACATGATCTACTTTACAAGTCTAAATATCAATTTAATTTTATTATTTGATAAAGAGAAATGTATTTTTGTCAGGTCTGGGTTTTAATGTTGCGGGACTCGGTATTTCTCTAGAACCTTCCTGGGAATCGATTCCAAACACGTGTAATCTGAATCGTTCTCGAATTCAAATGTATCAAAACTGAAACAATCCAATGGTCAATTAGGCAATTAAAATGCTATCTAAAATCTACCCAGATGCCAAACCTTGGTTTACATTTGGACAAAACCATCAGCCCGATGTGCACACTGGCCTTTGTCTATGGAAACCTGTAAAGCTATTAACGAACATAAATAGCAACAATGAACCTTAAGAACTCCTCCATCTTTCTTCGGAGTGATGTCTTCTCCTTCGATGCAATGGCCATCGTTTGACAATTCTTCTGCAGTCATGTTTGTGAGCATAAAACCTGCTCAGAGGATCTTCAGTGCAAGAACCGGCAATAACACTTGAGTTTAAGTGATAGACAAGACGCAGTGTCGCTGTCTCACTGTACAAAGGTAAAATCGAGTTCTTCTTCCGGTGGATCAGTTTGCACGATTGTCTCGTATTGTCTACGAACTTTCTGCAGCAGTAAAGCTGTATGTAAGAGTGAGTCCGAATTTAAACCCTGCAGTGTTTCTAGACGATTCAGTAGACGAACGTAGAACTTTCTAGAGCTGCTCAGACGCTGACTCGCCCGGCCAGGGACCGTCAACCAATTATCGATCACAAAAAAATACGACTGAACTGCAAGTCAAATCAAGCCGGAAGTTAAAAAAAAAAAAAAAAAACCATACTATTGATATTAATTATTAATTAAATATTAAAAGACATTTTGTATTCACACAAACCCATAGAACCCATATAAACTTGCATTTTGTAAATATAAATTTCATGTACAAATGCTTGTTTCAGAGCTTTAATTGATATATAATAAGATAAAACTGGTGTTTTGTCCGGTGTGTGTCCCCTAATGGTTCTGGTTCTCGAAAGATTGGACCGGGATAAAGTGTAGTAGCAGTTAGTAACTATACCACACCGAGTCTGTGAAGCTGGGCATTTGATGACCGTCCCTGAGCTCTGGAAACAGACTCTTATTACTATTGGGTCACGCAGCTGTGGCGCGGTTCGTTCAAGGAAGTTTTTCTTCTGAATAAATAACTTCTAAACTAACGGAAACAAACGATCAGCTATCGGTTTTAACTCATGCGATCGGTGTAAGACCGGAACCTTTACACACAGCTGAGTTAGAGTTCAGTTTCATGTTTATTATTCGCTTGATCACAATCTGTCTAAACGCGGATTGATCTGACGCTTCTCTTCAAGTCTTTAAGCGGAACAAAATAGATCTCAGTTATAGATACAGAAGTGAACATGATGGAGAATGGGGGAACTGAAGATAGATTCCCTTTTCCGTTTAAACCATATGGGATCCAGGAGGCCTTCATGGAGGCGCTGTACTCGGTGCTGGATGAGGGGAAAGTGGGAATCTTCGAGAGTCCAACCGGCACGGTCAGTCTAGTCTGAAGTTTATATCGATTAGTTCTCAAAGTGGTTTAAAAAGTTCATATAAACATGACAGTAGGCTGTACAAACATCATTTTAAATGTGTTGTTATTAAATAGTCATATAATCAAACATGAAGAATACAGTTTGTTTAATAGGTTTTTAACATCATGTGTTATACTTTTGGGTACATTCATGGTGATGATGATGATGATTATCCGATTAGTCGCAGCCGGTCACTTGATGGATCACAATGATAGTGGAGTAGTTTGGCATTGCTTTCTCCACCTCTCCCCATTTATCCGGGCTTGGGACATGCGTGCAGGTGTTCCCAGGATGATTCAGTGTCTCCAATTAACCTGCTAGCATGTCTTTGGACTGTGGGAGGAAACCGGAGTCCCGGAGGAAACCCACGTGGACACGGGGAGAACTCCACACAGAAAGGACCGAGATCGTCCCACCCGGAGATCGAACCCAGGACCTTCTTGCTGTGAGGTGACAGTGCTACCCATTAAACTACCCTGCCGCCACATTCATGGTAGGAAACGGTTAATCATTACACAACGTTACATGAACACAGCCATGGACATTTCAGTGTCTCCAGTTAAATCTTTTTGGACTGTGGGAGGAAACCCACGCAGACACCGGGAGACTCCACACACCAAACTCCACAATGTTAACTATTTGGGAAATAAAACATTGTAGCCCATTGGGTTAAGGGTGTATTTAGCTTTGTAGTTTAATTTTGAATACATTTGTCATTCATAACCTGAGGATAATTCAAAAGCCCATTAAAAATAAACTGAAATTAACTTTTATGTCATATATTAGTTGCTTTTGTCCAAAGCGAATTGTGACAAAATACAATTCGGTCAATCTAGAGTAAAAAGGCCTGTTTTCACATGATGCAACCAGGCTGTGGTGGGGCTCGAAACAACAACCTTCCAATATTATAACCCTTTGAGCTATTACTGCCAACTATTTTTTTAGCTCCCATTAGGGAGATTACTACCTAGATTAGAGATTACCCATTACATTAGGGAGATTACTACCTTGATAAAACCCTCCTATTCATCAGGGACCGGAACTGTACTGCACCAGTTTGTGCATTTTAGTGGCTAGGGTGGCACTCCCAGAGGCACTCACTTTGGTTTTGGAACCAGAAAGTTCAGACTTACTGCACTGGTGTGCTAGTTTAAAATCCATCTGCTCAACCTTGGCGTTATTATTGCCAACTGTATAAGTAAAAATGACCCAAGCTTTCTGCAGTCAGACGTGCTATACATTCCAAAAAGTCACAGAAATTAAGTATTTAGATCTTTTGGTGTGACTCTCCAAATAGTGGTTATTGAGATGTGTACAGAACTCGAGCGTCCACCTATTGCAAAGCACAATTGGACATTATCTGTTTTTTATTATTGGTCTGTATATCACAGGGGAAGTCTTTGAGTTTAATCTGTGGAGCGTTGAAATGGCTGAGAGATTTCGAGGAGAAGAAAAAGGAGGAGGCTGCAAGGATTCAGGTGCAGCTGGAAGAGGAAGGGAATAATAAAGGTGCTACTGGAGAGCTGGACTGGATATCAGAATTTGTGCAGAAAAAAGAAGAGCGAGAGCTGGTGAACAAACTGAAGGTAGATTATAGATGAATGTTGTCATTATGGCTTGCAAACTCAATCTTGAATGTTCCTGTGCTTAGTGTACCCAGTGTTTCCAGTGTTAGAACCAGACCTGCTGTGACCCTGACTAGAACCAAGCTGTAGAGGAAAATTTTATTATTGTATGAACCCCTGAGATGAGTTAGTACTCTGCCTTGAGTCTAGCGTTATCCTGCCTGGTGATAAACTAACCAGGATAAAGAAAAACTGTGTCAAGTGAGGTACAACAATTTTAGTATATGAATACAATAATTAATCAACCTCTGCTAAAGCAAAGTTACCCCCCTGTTCTTTTTCTTCTCACTCATGTTACACACCTCAGCTAAACCACACTCTACAGTCTAAAACAATTCATTCTACAACAGTAACTTCTTCTACCTTGTATCATATTGTGTTGTGTTTGCCAGGATGAGGAGAAGAAACGGAAGAGAAGAGAGGACCGGCTGGAGCAGATCAGACACAACGCTCAGCTTAAATATGCCATGAAGAGAAAAGTCAGTGATATATTTACCCTCAGCCGTACTGAATAAGTAGGAATTGTGTGTTGTTTCTTCATTAATATGTTGTGACTGTAAATAGAACACTGTTGATCATGAGACTGAAAAGTTGGTGCAGCTCAGCAAGCAGGACCTGGGATCTGATGAGAAACCTACGGATGAAGAAGACGAGGGGCTAATCGTTGCAGATTACGAAAGCGACGAAGACTCAAAAACCAGGTGTGTGTGAGTGCAAAGGCAAAGTTTAATAATCATTTATTGTGCATTAAAATAGGTAGAAGTTTACTAAAAAGGTTTTGTTTTAAGTTCCGCCTCATTTACATACTTGCTTTCTTTCAGGATTTGTGATGAGTCTGATGATGATGATGATCTGGAAGAAGAGCATGTGACTAAGGTGGGCTGTGTAAAAAAAGTAAAAGTTTTAGATCTCATGTCCGGTATGACTGTAGGTTAAAACAGGATGCTGTTTCCTATCAGATTTATTACTGCAGCCGGACACACTCCCAGCTGGCCCAGTTTGTGCATGAAGTGCAGAGAAGTCCTTATGGATCGACCATCAGCTTGGTCAATCTGGCTTCTAGACAGGTACACACACGCACCCACGGCCTTTTTAATGGAGCAAATAATTGTGGAAATACATGTTCATACAGCACATGTTAAGTTACATTTTAAAATAATAAAAATACAGTCTGTGTTCTATTTCTTTTCAGAATCTTTGTATTAATCCAGATGTGGTACGACTGGCGAGCGTTACACTTATTAACGATCGCTGTATGGAGCTGCAGAAAAATAAACATGGTAAGACACACAGACGTTTCTAAACACCACATCACAATAAATGCGACATCTTTCAAAAGAGTTTAGTCTGAAAAAACTAACAAATCATGTACATTGTTTGCAGATAAGCAGAAAAAAGAGGACTCTGAACCCAAACGTCGGCGGGGTACTGCTAAAGCCACCTGCCCTTTCTCTAGCTTTGAGAAGTTGACGTCGATGCGAGACGAGGTGCTGGCCAGTATAAAGGACATCGAGCAGCTCCTGCAGCACGGCCGAGAAACTAAGAGCTGTCCGTATTACAGCACGCGGCTCTCTATTCCCACGGCTCAGGTATCATTTTAATACAGGTCGCTATCAGCAATTTATTTAAGTGATGCTTTATTCAGTATCAAATGCAGTCGTGGAAAAAAATACCAGTTTTGCAATTTCTGTGTGTGTTTGACCAAAATGAGCCGTGTTGTTTTATTCAATAAACTAGAATAAGAAGTATAACATAATAGAAAAATACTTCTTGTTTTGGTCAAACATAATTAGACATTGTAAATAAAAAAAAACCCAATAAATTTAGGCTGTCTCAAGCACTGCTGGTCCACTTCCACACCGTCCTGATAACTCAATCATATCCTTCATCTTTGTCTGGTTTTGCTGTGAACAGTGCAACTGAGACTTTCAGCTCTCCAACTTTAAAGACCTTTACTTATCTAGTACTACACTATCATGGCTGTCTCCTTTCACTTGGGTTACTCTTTGATCCCAGTGATCCTAAAGCACAAGCCTTGGAGTTTGAGAAACTCCATTAAGCAAAGAGAAAGCCATGTAGCAGTACTGTACAGATCAGTGTAAAGAAATTGACTGTTCAGACATTTTTGGCTGCATTTGTTCAAGATTCCAAGCTAGGCAGCCATTTACAGTTCGGAAGCGTAAATGTACTAGTTCTAAACGTTAATGTGATCATCAATCCAGCTGTTCAACAAAACTGAGATTACACCACTTATATGTATCCTTTATTATCCTTATTATCTCGTTTTCTCTTTCTCATAGGTGGTAGTGTTACCCTATCAATCATTACTGCACGCAGCTACTCGCAAGGCATCTGGGATCAAACTGAAGGACCAGATAGTCATTATTGATGAAGCTCACAACCTGACTGATACAATTACGTCGTTACACAGCGCGGAGGTCAATGGAGCACAGGTAGAGTGCTGCAAAATGCTACAGCCCTGCTTCTACACATTCAAAAGCTGAATATCACAAATGTCCCCTACACTCTAGCATTATGTATGATATATCTAACCAATAACTTGTATGTATAGCATGTGTACATAAAAAGTAAACTAAGAGATCATTCCAAACTGGGTTTATTTTATAATACCGTAAGTAATTTCCCAGGTTGATAGCGACAGTACAACTGGCTGGTAACGACTGGGTCAGCTTTGTGTAGGCTGTTGATATGAAGCCCCTTGTAAGACAAAAATGATCAGGATGATGGCACCAGTATGAAATATATAATACATTATATTATTCTATCACAGTGCTTCTTCAGGTTTCAGACTTCGCCAGTCACATTTATTGTACATCTATTCCTATGGTTTTGCTTCATTTGCATGTTTATTTGACTGCAGTACCGGTTTTATGTACATAATTAAAATGAAAGGTGGATAGAAAACCCTGTAAGGCGAAGAACCAACTACGATAAAGTAAATGGAACACACAAATGTTGAATGCATTTTTAAAGGTCAACAAATGTGTTGTGTGTTTTTTGTTGTTGTGTTTCAGCTCTGTAGGGCTCATTCACAGCTATTCCAGTACTGTGAGAGATTCAGGTAAAGAAAAATATTATTTCATACCAAGTCAGTGTTTTGCAACCTTCCCACACGTACAATATATCCTCAAAAATAAAAGGTTTAAAAAAAAGTTTAGGATCATTTAAAATTTTCAGTATTTAGTGGACAATTTCTATCCAAAGTAACTTACAATCGTGACTGATATAGTTTGCACAATTGAGGCGTAAGGGCCCAGTGCTGTAACTGTCTGTCTTACCAGTAGAGATGCTTTTAGAGAGATTTACTGCATGAAGCAGACACAATTACTTCTAGTCCTATATAGCAGGCAAGTCGTGAAAAAAAATAAGAGCAATAATTTAGCAATTTTTGGGTGTGTCTGACCAAAATGAGCCATGTTGTCTTATTCTAAAAACTAGAATAAAATGATAATAGAATAGAAAAAAACTTGAATAGTAATTGTAAAATATATGTATATATTTTGAAGTAAACCAAAAAAGTTCTTAGGTACTATTACATAAGCACAAACTGCCATCAGGGGAATACATATCCTATTTTGGCTGCAATCTGAATTGAAGTGGTTCATTACAGTATAATGGGGTTAAACTTGTCCCTCCCCCTATCCCCCCAAAATGAATGAATAAATAAATAATAATAGTTAGTATAACATTCAACTAGTCAGATATGCCTCCTGTGAGTGAAAAAAGGCTTTGGATCTTTTAGGATGGTGGTGGTTAGTGGGTAAAGCTTTGCACAGTCTTTGGAAGGTTGGGAGTTTATTGGGTGTTTCTTTTTTCAGGAGTCGCCTGAAGGCCAAGAATCTGATGTACATTAAACAGATCCTGTTTGTGCTGGAGGGGCTTGTGCGGACTCTTGGAGGTGAGCTGTGCTGTGGCTTGTGTGTATGTGAGAGAGTTCTAATATACATGTTTTATTTATTCACAGGAAAGGTTGGATTAAATCCTGTAACTCAAAGCACACAGTCAGGTAAGAATACACTCACTTAGTGGACTAAATCTTCTCCTTTTCTAAGTTCATCAATAGGTTGTTATTAACTAGACACAGTATTTTTTTTCTACAGGAACTGAACTACTGACCATCAATGACTTTCTGTTTCGAGCGCAGATCGATAACATAAATCTGTTCAAGGTAAAACGAATAGTAAATGTATAGTTGGAATAAAAGTTAGTAAGGAGATTGTACAGCGGTAAGAAGGACTCATTTTTTTCTGGAATAATTTTCAGAAAATCACTGGTTCATGCCACATCATTGCCATGTTGCTGCTGTTGGGCCCTTGAGCAAAAAGCCCTTAAGCCTCAATTGCTCAGACTGTATATGGTAATGTAAGTCGCTTTGGACAAAGGTGTCCACTAAATGACAATAAAAGGAAAATAGTAAAGGGTTAAGGATCATGTTTAAGGGTACAGCATTGACAACTGTTTGGACTCGAACCAGAGACCTTCCAATTACTAATCTAGTACCTGCTGAGCTACCACTGCTCTAAAGCAGATTCAATAAACATTCACAACATTCAGCAACAGAATTTTATTCATTATAAAGGGACATTTGTAATTGAATATTAAGGGTTAGGCATCCAACAGCAGGAACCTGGTAGTGGTCAAATACTATGTGTTACATTTTTTTCTTACTATCTATGCCAATTGCTGCTAAGCTACAACTGCCCAAATGATTTTGTACATATTGACATCATTTAGCAAGTATTTTTTTCCCCCAAATGGACATTTGTAGCCGTTAATGTTTAACCCTTCTGTTGTTACAGGTCAAATTGACCCAGCTTAAGGGTTCAAAATATTAAGACTAAGAATCTAAGTCCTTATTGAACCATTGTATTTGAGAGATAAAGAAGAAAATTGAACAAAATAATTAAAATGGTTAGTAAAGGAGCTAATTATGAGCGATGATCTATGTTGTTTTGTTTCTGACTTTTTTTTAATTGCTGGTGTTGAGAGACTTGCTGAAGGGCTCAAAAGACAGAGGAGCAAATTTGCAGTGGTATTTTATTTTACCTGCATGCAAAAATAAAAATGACACTTCTCTCCTCTGTCTTTCCGAATAAAGGTTCAGAAATATTTTGAGAAGAGTATGATCAGCAGAAAGGTAAGCAGCTCATCATACTGTTAGACACTCATTTGTGAATACATCAGCTAATTAGTGCTGTGTGTGGGTGTGTTGGCAGCTGTGTGGGTTTTTAGAGAAGTATGAAGGGAGTGGAGTGAAGGTGAATTCCATTCAGGTGAATAAAGAGAATCGCAGGACTGAAGGACTTGGGCGCTTCCTCCAGAGCCTTCAGAGCAAACCTACAGGTGATCAATGTAGTATTATGAGGATTGTGGTTTTTTACATGATACACAGTATTCTGCTGACTGTACCATATTTTATTTTACTTTATTACTAATATAGTAAAATGATGCATTTATCTATTGATTATATCTTATAGCTCCTTTAGAGCAGCAGAGTACAGTAGAAGACAGACCAACCATGGCCTCCCCAATGATGTTGGTGGAGAGTTTTCTTCTTGCTCTCACCAGTGCCAACAAAGATGGGAGAGTAGTGATGGAAAAACAAGGTGATTAAAAATAAATAAATAAATATAATTGTGAAAAAAAAAATAAGAGACCACTTCAAAAAATTATTTTGACCAAAACGAGCCGTGTAGTTATACAAACTAGAATAAGAATTATAATAGAATAGAAAAATACTTCTCATTTTGGTCAAACAAATACATATAAATTGTAAATCTAATTAACCTGATCATTTTGAAGTGGTCTCTTATTTTTTTCCCCTAACACGATTCTACACTTATAAATAGGGATGCAAAGATACACAATGACTCAAAAATCGATTCACTTGAGGCGTGATTCGAATACCTATTCATTTTTTATTCATCGATATTCACTTTAAACGGCAGAGGACACGGCCACGATTCACCAAGTTGGCAATTTTGGCTTAATTCAGAATTGTTTTGAGTAGTTTGTACCTACTTCAGAAAAAATGACATTCATTATTTAGATAAATAAAAGTGAATCACAAATACAGTATTTTAGGTTTAAGAGAAATCTTTAATTTAATATTTAAGCAAATGGTATTGTATCCTGGGTAGAGTGTATCATTACGTCCCTACTAAAATGTAATTTAATGAATTATTATAATTTTAACTCTATTACCTTTGTAGAAAGTAACTGCCTCATTCCTGCCTCCTCAGTCGACTAGTTTAAATAAACGAGGTCTTAAAGGAACCATTTCTTTGTCACAGAACTGAGCTGAGGTGTTATTGGGTTGGGCTTGTGAAGCTCCGTGATTTAAATACAAGAGCAAGTTTACCAAGAAACTGCTAAAAATACACAGACCTGGCACTATACGAACACTGAATAACACAGATCATCATGGCACCTAGGGGGTGACACATACTCATCAGCAAGCAGAGAAAATGAGCAAGTGTAAGGATTTAAGTGAGTTTGACAAGCGCCAGATTGTGATGACTGAACACCACTCTCGAGGTCCATCAAAAGTGGTCTAAAGAAGAAACCGTGTTAAACCACAGACGAGCCACCGGAGCTCAAATTGCTAAAGAAGTTAGTTCTGGTTCTGATAGAAAGGTGTCAGAATGCACACCAATGAATTAATAATGTCATGACCACTTTCCCATTATTGTTTTGATCTCACTTTTCTTTCTCCACATGCAACAAACAGTTAAAGCTTATTGTGTTGGTCTCTATGCAGCTTGCCTGGCTCAGAGTAGTGTAAAATTTCTCATGCTGAATGCAGCAGTGCCTTTCGCACAAGTTCTTCAAGAATGTAGGGCTGTCGTCATCGCTGGAGGAACCATGCAGCCTGTAAGCGCACACACACACACACACACTCACACAGAGGCCGAAACACTATTGTATAAAAGTATAATTGATTATTTTAGTGGTTGGGCTGAGGGAGGACTGAGGGTGACTGAGGCCTGGTGATGGATTGGCACCCTGTCCTGGCTGTGCTACTGCAGACCAGACCCAACAAACAAACAAAAATGTATTTAAAGAAAAGAAGCGAAGACAGCAAGGTTGCTAAGCGGTCGCATCACGGCAAGAAGGTCCTCGGTTCAATCCCCAGGTTGGGAGGTCCGGGTCCTTTCTGTGTGGACTTTGAATGTTCTCCCCGGCTCTGCATGGTCAGGATGATTAGAGACACTGAATTGTCCTACATGTTCCTAGCCACTAGGATTCACAACAGTGCATTGTAGTACCGGTCCCAAGCTCGGACAAACAGGATGGTTGTGTAAGGAAGGGCATCTGGTGTAAAATCCATGCCAGATCAGTGATGTAGATCATGATCTTCTGTGGCGACCCCTAACGGGAGTAGCTCAAAGCATTGACATTGATAATTTGATTCTGAAGATCTACTTGCACTGCAGGTCTCTGATTTTAAGGAGCAGCTTTTGCTGTCTGCAGGGGTCAGTAAGGAGCGCATTACTGAGTTCTCCTGTGGTGAGTGATCTATGTGTGTCTGTGTGTCTTGCATGGATTTAAAATTCAGAACTAAGCAGTGTTGTTTGTGTGCTTCAGGTCATGTCATTCCTCCAGAGAATATCCTACCCATGGTTCTCTGCGCTGGGCCCTCTGGACAAGAGCTGGAATTTACCTTTCAGACTAGAGACACACCACAGATGGTATAACATGGATATTTTTTTAAATGGACTACTGCTTTAGTCATGTGATACAGAGAAAACTCATGATCCAAATGTATGAAGGTGCTTTGAAAAGCTTCTGCACTTTTTGAGTTTTATTATAC
>JAYDZG010000009.1:9989324-10000486 GCA_034509265.1 Microcambeva bendego | reverse complement strand
AAACTCTGGTCGTCATGGCAGCAGTTATGAGGATATCCCTATTGATATGATACAAAATATGATACATGCAATTGTATGTAGGGGTTGAATCCTGTCAATATGCAGATATTTCTAAATGCTACATCCTATCTTTTATTGTTTTAAACCATTCTCTGCAAAAATAGTTATCTATTGATCCATTGAAGTGTATTGCTACAATATTTGGCCGAAATGTTTTAAAAGTCTGTTCTAATAATTGAAAAATTGGGGACTTTTTTTTTTTTTTTTTTACCACACTCATTGCTAAAATAAATTACATCCCTTTAACTTTGTTCTAAGAGCTGGGAAAGGCTTCCCTGGTGCACAAAGAAAGGTCACTGAATTCTGATCTTAGATTTTTGGTATGAATAAGAATGTTGACTGCAAACTAACATTACTTTTTAAAGCCAGCATCACAGCCTAACCAAATGCACTTCAATACAATAACTGAGCACACATACTCCCCAAATCAATTAGACAAGAGTGGAATCTGTTTTAGTCACAACGGGGGGTGGGATTCCATATTAATGCCCATAGTGTTAAAAAAAAGGATATCAAAAATGTATATGTTCAGTAATCCACATACTTTTGGCCATTTGTGTATTTCTGTATAGGTTAAATAATTACAGTTATTAGGATATTGTCACTATTATTACTTGGTTAGTTGTCATTATGGCGTTTCCATCATGCAGGCAATTATATCACTCCTTTGTGTTTTATTTTCACTCAGATTATCCTCACGGTATTACCATCTTGTCGCCATTCTCCTCTGAGAAGAAGCAGGTGGTGAGCTTCTGCTCTCAAAGCTCTGAAGAACTGCTCAAATTTGTAGAGGACCTCAGAGAAAGCATCACCGAGGTGGCAGAGATGGAACAGATTCGAATTGAATGTCAGTGTCATGGTTGTGACAGTGTTTGTTTGACAGAAAGTTCCTCCATGAATGCTGTTCTGTTGATAAATGCGTGTGTATGTGCAGTGGAATTAGAGAGGCAGCAGATGGTGAGGACTCTTTCAACTAAGAGCAATGGCTCTCAGCTGGAGCTCCATAATCGACCAATGTCTCCTGCAGGTACATAGTTTGTACTAATACATACTACTTGTTACTGCAGTATAACTGTTTCCACAAGGACATTTAAGCATGAAGATGAATGTGCTGACAAGTTCAATATGCACCATAATAATAATAATAAACTATATGGTCGAGCTAAAATATGCTCTCATCTAATCAAGTCACTTCAGGACTGCTGAGACTCCAGATCCTCATTTAAAATGTATAATTGTACAATGTTTATGTAAAAAAAACCATAACTGCTGCTTACCTGACCTTCAACACCAAATCCATATAGGTGCAATCCACTTGATTTTCTTCTTGAATGCTATTTCATATATTTGCAGAATATATACATCCATATTTAACTGTGTTTGTCCTTCTAATGAAAAAAAAAAATTCTCTTGGCTTTTCCGGTAAAAAGCAGAAACTGAGCTGGCTTATACCTTTACATCCAATCAATTTTGCCTAAAGATAATACTTGTTACAGATGTCAAATGAACCAGTTCTTTCTTTAACTGAACTGATTGAGCAAATCTTTACCACATATAGGAACACAGCCCTTATTCAACTCCACTGAATTTGTTTGAAAAGAGTCACTTGGGACAGTGATTCAATTTGAATGTGTGAGCATAAGCACACCCGCTCGCTCATGCGACATCTCAATAGATTAAGAGATAAAATAAACCAATAATACATTTATTAAGTTAAAACTAAAGTAACAACCCTGTTTTGAACGGTAGTCAGTAAAAAGTAAATTATTTGAGTATTATAAAATACTCAAGTAAAGTACAGATACCTGAAAAAACTACTTCTTAAGTTCTCTTAGTTTGCTAAGAATGTCTTAGTGAATGCAGCTATACACTGCTCTGTAAACTGTTCAATAAAGACCCATGTTAATGCCTTTATTTGTAATTTGCAGGGGACCAGGATTTTTATGACACAGGGAACAAAACAGTCGAGGTTTGTATAAGCTCATGAAGTGTATGTTGTGTGTACTTGTCGTGGTATTAGCATGTTAACAGTTGCTTGTTCAGTTGGTAAGCGATTGTTTTCCCTACTCTTGTTAAATCTGTAACACATCTTCACCCATAGCTGCATGGTATTACTGCACATTATTTATTGATGTCTTGACTCTCAAACACACAGCCCCCAAAATGCATCTTGAAACACCAGGCCCTCGGTGTCTTATCTTCAACCAGCAATTTCATCACTGCCTTAAAAAAGTGCCTTAACCCAAACCATGGCTTTTATTTATTTATGATGATTTTATATGTAGCTACTACTATAAAATGAACCCTCATGTTCTGTTTATCATGTCCAGACCATCTGTCTATTTATTTCATAAAACTTCTTTTAAAAACATACTTTTTATTACAAAACTAGGTGAAGCAGGATGTGTTGTGCCTTTCTATTATAGTGTGAGGTGAAGCCTTAAATTAGCAAGAATAAAAAAAATAAACCAAATATACTTAACCAAAGTACAACACTACTGTGTCAAAAAACAATTATAAAATAACAAACAATGTGTTCACTGTAATGGAAAGAAAGTAGCAAATTGAAGTCTGCAAAGGAGATAGTGAATGGAACTGGGATAGCACAGAACTGATAGCTGGTTGTCATAATCTGGCAGGCTTCTTCTTCCTTCTGTGAACCTCTGTGAGTTCTTTAAAAAAAAGAAATGACTGTGAACTATCAGAAACAGCCGAGGTAAGAGAACACAGCATAGTAAAGCTGGGGTGTTCATGAGTCTTAAGGGAATAGTACTGTGCTCACAGTACTGTGCTGTAAATGGTCCATTTACCTTCTTGCTCAATTCTGACCAGACTTTATTAAGAGCAGTGAAATCATCTCAACATAGTTAACTATGTGCGTGGTGAGAGGGCTGTTTAGTGTTTCAGGTGCTAACAACCGTTTGATGATGGCCAGAATAAGAAATGGGGTTTCAAGAGGCAGAACGGGGAGTCCCAAGGCCTTGGCAGTCGCTTTTTTGTTGAGCCTCCAAGCAAGAGCTGCCTTGAAAGTATCACTTTCATTATCTTGCTGGCTAGTCAAACTCATGGTTATTAGAGCGAATGAGAGCAATAACCCCTGGGGTTTGTAATTTGTTGAGAAGTACTGTGTTTCTGTGTACTGTTTTTCTGTTAGCAGTCCCAGCTGTGGCCTTTTACACATTCTATACACATACAAAATACACGTTTTAAGCTTTTGATAATGTTTTAAAGCTTTTAGACATTGCTTCATAGGAGTATTGTCTTTATTAACAAAACCAAAAATAGAATGATTTGCTTAAAGATGTTTGTAAGGAGACTCATATGAGTTTCATTTTCTAACAATCCAAGTGCTACCAAGCCAATGTATTGCTTATAATTACTTTACAATTTTAACTTTCTTGTGTAGTGTGTTGGTTGTTCCCAAGACATTGTTTAGACTGGTTGTAGAACTTTTTTAGTTTGTTCTACTTGTTTAAGTAGTTTGTTTTCTCAATTGTTCTTCCTGTATTTAATCCCACCAGCTGTAAACAGACATACTGGTACTGGATGTTCTTAAACCACTTTATGCTTAATATAGTGCGTTTACACAGACTCTGTTCTCACAGCCTCAGCTATCAGCTTATATAATCTTTTTCGCTCTTACAATGTGTTTACTTGGTCCATAGGCGGATGCTTCTAGAAGCATCTGTATTTATAAACTGTTCCTGGCTTTTCTATTACTTAAAGTTTTCAGAACTGTTTATTATAACCATAGACAATTTAAACTTTTAAGTTTGTATTTTTAAAATCAATTTTGGAAAGTTTTAAAGTGACTAAGCTTACTTAAAACAGAACATAAGGAGATTCATTATATACCACGCAGTAATATTAGGGGAAAAAGCTTCTAAAATGTAATTGGTAAGTAAGTGCAATTAGGTAAGTGAGGTAGCTGAAGGTCTTCCTGGCTTCCTGGGCATAATGGTGGAGTGTGTGTTTGCTCCTGCATGCTCTGTGGCACGGCCTTATCGTCTCGTCCACACCGGAGGGCCTCCAGAGCGCTGCAGGCCAGGCTGATAACGCTTCCTCCTGCTTCTGGCTGTTCCTAAACTAGGTGTCAATTCACAACAGGCTCCGAACGTACCAGGTCAGCTCTCCGCTGGCTCCACCCAGCTCTCCACCTCAGCTGGCCATCATGCCTAGTCCTGCCTCCACTGCCGCACCCAACTCAACCCACGCCATCGCCCCCGAGACGCTCATCCAGTGCCAGCAGATTGTCAAGGTGATCGTCATGGATTCTGCAGGCCAAGGGCATGTGCAGACTTTCCTCAGCCAAAACCCAACACATCGATTAATCCAATCAGCCGTCTCCACTCCGACCAGATCACCTGAAAGTGGAGTTAAGCAGCCACCTCTTCCACCTCCACCGCCTCCTTATCATCACAAACACCAGTTCTGCCCTCCGACTCCGCCCCCTCCACCACACCTGCTCAGTCAGCGCAGGTACTCAAGTGGGACACGCAGTCTAGTCTGAATGAGCAGGCACACACAGAATCCAGTAATGAAATGGGGCGGATGAATATTGCTTTTTGTACTCCAACACCTGCTTAGAGGTCCACATCTGTATAAATATACAAATCTCATAATCAGCCTAAAATGACTATTTTTAGATACAGAGTAGTTAGTTTTGTCAGATGTGTTTCCCTAAAACTGTATAGAGCGATTTCCATAGTAATATAACAATAGATTCCAATGTTCTTAATACCTTTAATGTACAGTGTAATGACAACGAGCCGTGGAAGTGAAATAGCAGGGTTCAGAACCAGCAAACTATGTTCAAATTAGACATTAGGTTTAATGATACAGGAAAGAAACACATGTGTGTAATATTTAATTCAGTTTTAAAGCACACAAATATTTTTTATATAAAAGAGTATTCGGATCTACTTGCAGAGTAATTAGTATAAGAGCTTAGGGTTACCTTGTGAGTTTACAAATAGCTTTGGGAATATACATAAAATGATCACATACTAATCATCAATAGCTGTCAGGAAAACACTTTGCTGTTACAACAACACTTTTGTAATATAGGAACAATTCCTTTATATTTTACACACTACACAAAAGCACTTAGCTTACTGTATGCACCTGTGTAGCGTTTGATTGGTCAGGAAACCAGGCTCAGGATTGCCAATATATGTTTTGTTGTTGCTTTGGACTAGTGTGAAATGGTTTTTTAATATGTATTTTTCCCATTTTTTATATCATTTTAAACATTAAACAAGATGACCTGTAAATGTTGTTTACCAGGACAGTTGGAAATGCTTTTGAGCGATATAAAGCAAGAATGTGAATATGCATAATTATATGGTTGTAAAGTGATTTTTTTTCGCTAGTGCATGGCATGTTTTAGATGTTCCAACTAATTTCAAGACAAAAGAATGATGGAATGTACCATCAGATGCTCTCTTTGTTGTGACACATTCACCATATTACACGTGTTAAAATGATCTGCAGTTTGATCTCTAGTATTCCTTATGGACCGTAGCTGTCATGTATTTTGCTTATGAATCTTAAGTCTTGGCTGCCTGACAACCTTTGTGGCTTGCCCCTTGTTGGACCATTGTTAGTGAGTACATTTAACGAATGCCTGTTGAGATACTTCAATGATAACCGGAGGGTCATTACAAACCTCATTCTTTTGCCTGTATTTGCAAAAAGAATGCATTCAACCTGACATTTAATAAATCCCTGACCACAGCATGCTGACATGCACATTGGGTCCTAATGTTATGCCTCATCATAGTATTGAGCATGTGAAGTGTGCCTGTGAGAATTTAGACCCATTCTTTACAAAAGTATGTATTTGTCAACTCAAACACTGATGATTTGCTTGCAAATGACTTTCCAATTCAATTCAAGTTCACTGTTGCCAGAATGAAATATTTTGCAGACCATTTGAGTCTGTATTAATCTTATTTTGTAACAAACTTGAACAAAAAAACATTGATTTAATTAAAGCGGATTTAATTTTACTTTTAATTTAAAACAGATTGTATTTAAGTAGACTGTTAACAGTTATGTTTTAAAAGGTTTTAGCACTGCTATAATATAATAGTTTGCTATAGATTGCCACAGAATACACCAATTGAACAAAACAAACAATATAGAACCACATTACTATGATTCTACCAGACTACTATACAAAATTGCTGGTTATAATACATAAATATACCATTTAAAATAAATCATTAGCCATGCCACTTCCGAAGTCTGTTTATGTATAAAAGAATATGTATGCAGGATTTATGGGACATCTTGTCTATGTATTTGTGTATTATTTAAAGTCTTTTTGTTTGACTGATGTTTGGGTTTGTCTCTGCATCATTGTTTTATGTACTTTAGGTTATTTAATAGTTTCATATGAGTTTTGCATTTAAATATGATGGGCAGATAATACAGCTTAGACTACAGAGTATATTTCAGATCCTGCAACACATGTACATGAGACATGCACATAAATAAGCTAATCATTTAGTTAAAGGGGACATATTAGGCAAAACTCACTTTTTACCTGCTTTTGTATGTCCACTTGGGTCGCTACTGAACATTTAAACTCCAAGTGTGAAAAACAAAACAACCACATCCACCTGTTTTCTGCCAGTCGAAGGATTTTTGGTTATCGCTGAAATGAGCCATTTTTATTTGATGTCACAACGAGGAAATTTGCATACATTTTGCATAGAAGCATCCTGGCACCACTCCTCACCAGTCAAACTCCACCCGACCCAAATTTATAAGAACAAAGCTTGGTGCATGAACTTTGTCACTGTTGGGAAACACGGCCCCGGTTGTCTTTAATATTAATGTGTGGTGAATGTAAAGGTAAATGCTCAGCGTAAACATGGGATGGTTGGGGTGTGGCCAGCAACAGCTTATTTGAATAAAAGTGATTGAGCTCTTAAATTCTGCAAGAGACTGAAACTGGCAAGAATAAAGCTGGTAAAATCTCTTTATGTTAGAGTGATTTTGTGCAAAGAACTTCATGAACATGTTTTGTGTAGCCCACAGACCTGTTCTAACTTGTTTAAAAAGAGTATAATATGTCCCCTTTAAATAATTGCATATGTTTAGGCCTCTTTTAGTCCACTGTTGCAGCGTAAAGGTTGAAAAGCACTGTTTTACATGCAAATTGTTGTTTATTGAAGTTTAGGGATCATTATTCAGGATAAAGAACATGGTGCATACAATGTTGTCTATTTGTACAGATGGAGATATGAAATGATGTCATTATGTGTCTATACAAAGAAAATATTAAGACGCTGCGAAACTATTGTATGTTTATTTATTAGCAATGAGCTTTCTGTAAAGATTGCACAGGTGACTTGATTGAATCAGAATATAAATGTATTCCATTAAATGAACTTTGTTTTGATTTTTCTGGTTCACATTCCATAAACCAACACAATTCTTCAGTGTTTGTCATCTCTTTGTTTTTGGAAACAACATTATAAATAAATATATACAACCTAAATCTAGAAAACAAGTATAGCAAAAGCAAATAAAAAACTTAATGTTTCCTACATTAACTTAGACTTTTATTTAGTTGCATACGGTATTAACCCAGCATATTTCACAGGCATAATTGCCTAACAGGCATAATTGCCACACCCCCTGCTAGAGGTCCCCCTGAGATCCCCCAGCAGCGGAAGACAAATAGGGTGAAAGTAGTAGAGAATAAAGTAATCATTAAGTTAAACCTTGATTACTTTCTCCACACATTTTCTTTAATGTGCAGGTCAGGACTACAGACAGGTCAGTCCAGTGCTTGTACCATCTTTTCCCATCGCCATGCATTTGAAAAGTGTCTTGACAAGCGCTTGGATGTCCCTGTAAAAGATGTCATCTTGAAGACAGCACATGTTGGCTTTAAAATCTCTGAGATTATTTCATGATGATTTCTTTAATTTTACAATAATGCAATGACGTAATAACTTTAAAAAGGTCTCCTGACAGGACACAAATTAAGCATCAGCTTTTAGCTCAGGTGGAGATTCTGCTGAATGAATCATTCACATAGCACACTCAACAGCCTGAGGCACTCTAATACATATCGCTTATCCACTTCTATACTGTGGCTTTACCACAAATTGATTTAACTTTGAGACCTTAAGTTGCAAAAAAATAAATGGAAGGAAAATTGTGTGTGAGATTGAGGGAAATGTTTCTCTTGCTTCTGGGCTCACTGGATAAGGTAAGAAAACCAGTGAATTCAGATATTTAGATCCCTTTACTTTTTAGACTTTATTTATTCATGAATTGTATTTTAAATGGATTATATTGCCTGTTTTAACACCATTGAGCTCATGCCACAGGTTTTCTATTGGGTATAGATCAACTGCAATGAGCAATTGAGAATTTTGATTTTTGATGATTTGTTTTCAAACACTGTACTGTTGAAGGATTCACTATCTATTTATTTCCTCGACCTTTGACCCATTCGATTGTGGGACTGGCTCTTAGGTGTCTTCCAACCTCATTGACTTGGCACAGTTTTTACAGTGGATACCCTTCCTGTCGCAACCCCCACTCACCCGAACTCTTGACCGGCACTACAATGCACTGGTCTGTGTATCCTAGTGTCTAAGTCTAATTAACAGGGCAATTCAGTGTCACAATTATTTAGATTGAGCAGTTAATGCCTGATTTATGACTGGTTAAACACACATGAAACATTTAGGAGCATTGATTCTCATAGCCATTAATTTAACATTGCGGTTTATGGAGCATTTTTGAGTGCCTGATGCCAAACAAATCATCATAACTCAAAACATAAAAGGTCAAACATTGAGATCTTTTGGGAGAAAAACTGAAATAAACTCTCACTCTTGCTGCTCCACATAGAAATGAATTGAGTGTAAATCAAAGAGTGATAAAAAGTGAATCAAGATTGCAATCTGTCTGTTATTTGATGTGATGGGCCACTCTTTGGATTTTTGTGGCTGTAGCTTAAAACATGGCAGTTCAAATTTATCCCTGATTAATTCCTATTGGGGATTTTAAAATATTTAAACTTAATTTTAATAAAAACTATAAATCTCACAAACACTAAAAGCACAGGTCTCGTCATGACTATCTACATAAAAGTGAAATGTACTTAAATAGAATAAGAGGAGTAACAATCGTGTTTTTCAAGTATTCTAAAATGATAATGAGTATCCCTCGTATAAACTGTGCTAGTTCATTAGGTGTGTGCATTTGATTTTTTAAAAACATTTATTTTTTAAGTCCAAAGTCAAGAACGTGAAGATGTTTCCATGTTGTTTTCTTTGCATAATCCAATAAATAAAGACAAACACATTCACTTTAAAACACAATACTGCTTCTGCTGATTATATACACACTGAAAGAAAACACTTCATGTACATCACTAACTAGTGACATGAACACTCATTTGGCTTTCTAATTTATAACGAAAAAATAATTGCAAAACAAATAGTAAGATTACAATTGCTGGGTCCTTTCGTGTCTGATGTGTGCATGTGATTTGCTTAATAAAAAAGGTGGTCATTAATGATGTAATATGAATAACGATCCATGTTGTCTTACAGGACAGATGCAAAACAAGAAATTCAGACATGGTGCGCTAAATAAACAGTAATAGATGAAACTGTGGTTTCACTATGTACTTTGTAAGTCATCGTTAAAATGACAAGACTTATATATCTTATATACTTCACAAGCAGATCAGCATAGTGCATGAGAGCCACACCCTGACCTGCATTATTCCTCAACCAGCCGGCAGAGGTCGTAGCTTGCTCACTCATGAGAAGACCCTGTCTGCCCTATCCGACCCTATGAACAACAGCCAATTGTTGTTCATACAGCCGTCCAGACGGATGGCAGAGCTGAGATTCGATATGATGTATTTGAAATCCCAGCTCTGGACCATTTTGTAGATTTGTTAATACTGTGAATTAGTATAATTTGGTAACATAATTATTACAATACATAGTCATAAGCTAAAACGTACTGTTCTATGTTAAGCAACAACTTTCCTGCTGACCTAAAGATGTTATTCTAAAATATGCTTTTTACTGCAATGTCACCTGCCTTGGAGGTGAATTTCTCTGGAACTGTGATGCCAGGCTCGTGCCTGGCTGATTGAGTGAAAGTGTCAGAGCCCCCCCAAGAGTGTGCTTATGTTTAAAATTGGAAAAAGGCATTAATCAGCTTGGTGTGACTTTCTCGAGCATGGAGATGATCTGAACAGAACCTTAGAGTTAAGTAGCATCATCTGGTAAAACTTATTTTGTATCATACAGGGCAGTACAAAACTCCACAGTAGAGAAGATCTGAGGTAAGTGGATGAGGTCAGAATGAAGGATGAAATGGGAATACAAACAAACACTCTCAACTTTAAGTTTCTGTTTGCTCTGTTTTTGGCCCCAGTGTTACAGAAGTCTACATTCATGATTTGTCCCTTCTTTGTCTCTTGCACTCCGGGCTTAAGGAAAGCCATTGCATGCTGAATCAAGTGATCTAGAAATCCTGTGGAGTCAATGCCAACCATTACATTGTTGTCTCCTCCCACTCCAACTCAACATCACCTGGGAATAAAAAATGAAATGGAACATTCTTAGTGGCATTTGAAAAGAGACATTTGCTCAAAACATTTTTGGTAATGAAAAATGAATCATATATCCACAACATATATGTCATACTTATGTCATACTTAATTTACATTAACAGCTATTTTAAAAAACGTCCTTAAAATCCTGCAAACCTTAAAACGTAGCTTTGTATCATATGTACTATTGTTTTTTTATTTATTTTGTCAAACAACTTGACAATGAAATGAAATTTCCATCTGCGGCAAAAAATTTCTGTTAGCAAAATAATAAATACAAATCAGAAAGAATTTTGCCTCCATGTCTTACACTGGCCGTGTGGTTCCATTGAATGATGCATTCATTTTAAATGTTTATACCTAATTCTCAGTCAAACTTTCTCACTCTCTGATCCAATCTGTTGAAGCCTATCCCAGTTCATCGCAGGGCACACACACACACACACACACACACACACACACACACACACACACACACACACACACACACACACGG
>JAYDZG010000009.1:9958686-9975210 GCA_034509265.1 Microcambeva bendego | reverse complement strand
TATAAATACTCTCTAGAAACATACTCTATAAATACTCTCTAGAAACATACTCTATAAATACTCTCTAGAAACATACTCTATAAATACTCTCTAGAAACATACTATATAAATATGTTAAAAACCAAAGAATTACAACTGCAAGCTAGCAAACAAATAATTAGAATTTTGAATACCTTTCATGCCAGTGATGAGTCTAACCTCTGAGCTGGGCCCCAAACCGGCTCCGTTTACAGCAGCAATCTGCATGTTAAGAAAGTAAAAATCCCAAAATGGTTCTGCTTCATACATCAAGTGAATTTGTGTTTCACAAAGAAACAAAACTAAAAGTACAGACTTGTATTTTTTTTTTACCCGGATGCTGTAGTTAAAGCCTCCTTTAAGGCCTTCGATGAGAGCAGTCATGGTCTTGTTGGCATTGCTGACAACTTGTAACCTGTCGATGTGGAAGGCGAACTGTCCCTCACGGTAAATGGAAACATGATAAGCACTTATGTTGCCATTTGGCTCATCTGGCGGTAAAAATGTTACCAACACCCGAGTCACTTCCTCTGGAATGATGGTCAGGGTCAAGTTTTTTGGTGGATCTTTGGGCTCTAAAAAAACAACAAAAAAACAGAAAAACCAAGTCAGGACTTCTAAAGCAACTGTGTACTGTAGAAATAGACTTTGAGCACTTTGTCTTCATCACTCAAGTTGGACATTCTCTTTTAGGGTTTTGAGCAGTGAGCAGAATTTATGATTGTTTTCATTTCTAAAGTATTGCACCTTTGGTGTGGTAAAAAGTGCGAATATGAGATAAATATACATTTGTGTGAAATAACCCATTAAATCCACTCTGAAAACGCTCTGCACGCCGGTCCCAAGCCCGGATAAATGGGCTGGGGTGAAGAAAGCAATGGCAAACTACTCCACTATCATTGCTGAAATACTTCCTGGATCGATGATCCATCAAGTGACCGAGAGTCGGCTGCGACTAATCGGATAATCATCATCATCATCATCATCAGTGATGACATAAAAACACTAAACTTCCCTTAATGATTACTGGTCATAAAATATATTCACTAAATGCATTCCTTGGTCAGTTTTTTTTTTTAGTACAGATGTTTTTTACTTTAATTATTGTCGTTGTTTCTGTAGTTGTTTCAGTTTCTCTTATTAGAAGTGCTAAAAAGTGTGTCAAAAATGGGGTCAAAGTTCAGTTAGGTGAATGCAGGTCTTGTCGTTAGTTTCCAATGGATGCCATTCTAACATCAAATAATACCTCATTAAATACCAGAACAAATAGCTCGAACTCATTTTGCTTGACAAATCTGGTTGCTAAATGTGCACCCGGAATTCAATAGGCAGCTAAAGCAGTACAAATAAGAAGCTGCCAACATGGTTCTGTTTTGTAATCACCCAAAGAATCATGATTGTGTACTTCTGTCTGATAGACAACACACTGTTAAAGCTGACTTCAAGGCTTCATAGATGTCAGTAAAATTAGATGTGATCCTGTAGCAGTGGGCTCACTCTACATCAATTACATCAACACAAGGGTCATACAAAAATCAGTGCTGGCAGCTCTCCCTCTTCCTCTCTTGCTTCTGGATGGTGATGCAAACCTTTGATCACCATAATGAGCTTCCTCCGGAACAGTTTCTATCCCTTGGCCATTAAAGAGCTCAAATCCTAATTGCACTTGTGGCTTACATTAGGTTCTTACATTTTTGTAATGCAATGCATTCATTAGCTCCACACTTCTCTACTCGGTTTACAGGCATTACTGGGTTATCCTTTCATTGTGTTTCATCATTCATAATTAAACACGGTGATACTGTCTTCATGTCTGTTGTTCTTAACCACTCAGTTACTGATGAAGATGCTTTGATGACGAAGCATTTTAAACCTTGTAACAGTGATGATTAGATAATGATTAATTAAACATTCAGGGGGAAGAAATACAAAATAATAAACCTAAAATGCCCTCCAACCTTTACAGGTAAACTCAATGTGATGTTCTCTAAAGTTTTAAAAGCTGTTTGATTCATGAATCGATCAATAAATTCCCTGGTTCGATTAGAATTGGTATTCAAACAGTCCTTCTCATCATGGTGTTCACCTTTTGACATCATGAGTCAAAGACCACCACACAACTGATCAACTATACCTCGCCATTGCGAGGCTTCAAACAATATGTTCTCAGATGGAAGTAACCACTGACTGAGCTTAGTGTCACAAAGTCTCATCAGCCGGTTGCAACCGAGATACAGAGAGACTGGAAGTGTCACAGAAAGGCATAGAAGGGGACGTCCTTAGCCACATCCCACACTCATGACCACTTCATTGTGAACACGTGTCACGTCAGACCATATTAATCCATTTACATAAGTGTGGTCTGTGTACTAGATGACCTGTAACAATATCTGACCACACATCAGACACAAAGGTCATCGTCTTGCATGGGCCAGGGAGCATTTAAATTGGCTAAGGGACCAGTGGGCCTCAGTGTTGTTCACTGATGAAAGTCACACTGAGCAGAAATGATGGCCACCAGCAATGTTGGAAACGTCAAGGAGAGCACTATGCATCAGCCACTGTTGGCCTTTGGTGGTGGTGGTGTTACAGTGTGTGCAGGTCTGCCTAGTCCATACAGAACTGCTCTACACTTCGTGAATGGTACATTGACAAGCTCACACTACCTGAATAACATCATTAATCCAGTCATTGTGCCTCTGCATGAACAACACAAGGTCTAATGTCATCTTCATCAATGACAATTCTCAACCTCATCAAGGTCGCATCATTAGAGAACAACTGCTGGGGACTGAAGAAAAACTAATGGTGTGTCCTGCCCTTTCTACAAACCAGAATCATTGTTTGCTTTTTAAAATTTGCAAAATATCTAAACAATCTCTTTTTCCAATCTTTTTTTATGGGGTATTGTGTGTAGAATTTTGAGAGAAAATTAATGTAATCATATTGTAAAAAGGCTGTAACAGAACAAAATATGGAAGTGAAGCACTGTGAATGCTTTCTGGATGCACTGTATATATGTATGTTGGATTAAATGTAATGTATGACTAAAAAAAATATCCACATATGCACAACAAACAAGATCTCTCACCCCCCTCTAATGTCTGGATGAGAACAGGTTTAGAGGCCATGCCGTCTCTGTGAGCATCAGTCACGTCTCCAGTGAAGGCAGTGACAGTAACTGAGTATTGGGTAAATGCTGACAAATTGCCAATGACCACAGTCCTGACTTCTCCCGGCTGCCGCACTATACTCAGATTGTGACCTGAACCGTCCAGCTGAGACAGAACAGAGAAGAAAACGTTTACTGTGATTGCATTTGGAAAATATTTTTTATGAATCAAGCTAGTTAATTTGTTGATCACTTCAACTCACAGAAACGATGTCGATGAGGTAGGAGGTTGGCCCTGAGATAATTCTGGGTTCATCCCACTTGATTTTCATTCCAGAAGATGAAGGGATCACCGAAACAGCAGCAGGCGGGGCATCGGGCTCTGAGAAACGGAGAAAGACAAGAGATGTGTTCCTGCACCAAGGTGTTGGTGGGGTGGGGTTGCAACATTGTACACATTGGTATAAAGACTCAATAATAAAACATTAAACTTCATATTTAAGTCTGATAAATGTTTGCATGACTGAAGCTGCTCGAGGGCACAGTAGGTGAGGTGCTATTTGCAAACTGGTATGGATTAGCGCAGATTGCACCTTGTCAAGGGACCACTTTTCTACCTACTTTTTAATGACTGCAATTAAACAGAACCTGTATATTTGTGGACAGAAAGTTCAATAGCTGTATTGCATCAGCAAAATGTCTACATTAAACAATGTTATTATTCTGGCTGTCGCTGCATGTTCTTCTTTGCACCCAATTTATACATTTAATTTGAACCTGGGTCCCTCACTGCACAAAGAGGGCTGCAGGCAACTCCATTGAGATACGTGAAGCTACCATCTGCATCTTGAAGGCAGTCTAGGTGAAATTTAATCATCTTTAGTCATCTGGACCAGCTCTTTGACCCAGAAGCAACAAGGATGTAAAACCCAATCCAACCACCATTACTCAGACTCAGCAGTGTCAAGTCAAAGTTCTTTGTAAAGTATGTTTTACAAAAGACAATGGCTTTTTTCAGAAACCAGGACCAACAGACCTTTGTTGAGCAAGCCAATGGAAGAGAAAACTCTTGAATTGCAGGAAAAACCAGACTCAACAGGGACATATTGTCTTGTGTCTGTTATGTTTCCAGGTGGCTAATTATTTTATTTATTTTTTTGACATACTTCCTGCAAGAGTTTGAAGATAGATCCACTCTGTAGCTGCTCCTGTTCCAGCGTTGGTCATGGCATTTACTCTGATGCGATAACGTGTGTATTTCAGCAAAGGCTGCAGTGTGATTCTCTCGCCCTCTCCTGTCCCATCTATAGACAACACAGCTTCATCCTCTACACAGGACTGTTCATCCTCTGGTTCACAGCCTCCTCTGAGTTTCTGTCTCTCCACTCTATAGCCCCGCAAAAGTCCGGGAACTCTGGCAGGACGAAGCCAGCTCAGGATAACAGAATCTGAGCTAACATTCTCCACAGTCAAGGACTGAGGTGGACCAGGAACTATAAAAAGAGATCGAGACATATATTCAATGATTCTGCAATGTAAACTTAGATTGCTTATCAAGTATCATTACTTGTTTCCAAGAAAATGAAATTCATGTTACCAGCTGACTGGTAACAATGCTGAGACATAAAGCTTGATGCTATTATTATGCTAGACCAGGGGTCCCCAACACTGTGACCATGTAGCCCCTATGGACCATATCAGTTGCCCGCAGGCCTGTTCTAAAAGTAGCACTCATCAGTGAGCTGTCTAAAATTTAATTCTATTTAGTTGCTTTTCTTTTCAATCACACTTGAATTTATATAGATTTTAAAAATGACGGTATATTACAAATAAATATGTTTATTATACATACATTTTAGACGAGTTTAGGTAAAAGTTGACCTAGTGAAAATGGGACATTTTTTTCTATTAAATCTCGAAAAAGTGATCATATGAAACAATTGCCTTTAATAGAAATCATTAACTTGATCAGTGTCTTCACTCAGATAAATGAACACCATTAATCAATAATCAGCCCTTCATATGACACAGTACCCATGAAGTAGCTCTCAAGTGAATGACACCTGGTTTAGACTATCACCACTGAGATCCATGTTTAAATCATAGCAGCACTATCTGCCAGCTGGACATCTACACAGATTATAGGAATAGGACAGAATGAGGAGAGGTGACCAAATCCTGAGATGAGCTCTAATGTCAAACTTACCCTGCTGAAAATTCTATTATAAAGCGGATGATGTAACAAAAACAATTGAACAATGAATGTACATTTCATAATAACCAGTACTGGTAATAACCATAACTGGTTTACTGTACCTGATTCTGCAAGTGTGTGTGCAGTACAGCTGGCCTCCACTCCTGGACCGGCAGAGTTCACAGCGGCCACAGAAATGATGTAGAGAGTGTCAGGCTTCAGCCCACTGAAGGTGTATGCAAGTGTGTCTGTGAGCATTAGAGGATCCACATCTTCTCTACGATCAGCTGAGCGCACTAGATACAGCAATATCTGGCCATTCGGATTAGATGGTGGCTCCCACTCCATATACACTGAATCCCAATCCAGCCCAGAACAGGACAGATTCCCGACTGCCTCGGACACTGAGATAAACATGTACAGTTTATTCACATCAGATTTTTGTACAAATATTTGTGTATGTGTGTGTTTGGGCTTGTATTGTATTGATGTTTGTGTTACCTGACTCTCGGGTAGTAAAGGTAACAGGAAAACTGTAATGGTCTCCATTGCCGGCTCTAGTGTAAGTGCACACACTTATCTCATACGAGCTATGGGGTTTGAAACCACTTAGCTCAGCCTGTGTGGATGCATCTGATGAGTTCTGTTGGCAACATGGGGATTAGAGATGTGTATTTTACACTCACACACAACACACATAGACATTAGTATTCCAAGCAGATTCTTATGTCTGGACTGGAGTGCTGCACAGGTTATGCATGAAGAGTGTGTTTTCCCAAAACAGATGTTTCTTCCCTGATGCATCCAGCATATTTCAATATTTTAATATTTCCATCAACCACACACTACATGGACCAATGTTTGTGGACACCTATTAACAGTGAACGGGGTTGAGGTCAAAAGACAAAGAGGATACATCTCCACATTGCTGCTTCATATATTTGGTGCTACCAGAACTATAATTGCACTGCACACTTAGAAACAATACCATGTAAAAGAAAATGAAATGATTTATGGTCCGTAGGTGGTGTGTAAACCTTGTAGTATAGATGCTGTTTGGGGTGTGTTACTGCAATGCACATGTGATTTCTGGGAAGCCCACCACAGGGCACTAGAAGCTTGGAAGTGATTTAAAAATTTCATACAGTAAGAGGACTTTATTTATTTAACTTGCCAAGATAACCATTATGCTTAAACAAGCCTTGACAATAAGTACAATATTGCAGCAATTATTAATTACTATCACTTATTAATAATGGAGTTTTTGGAATAAAACACGTCCTGTCGTCTAAGTACCTGGTATATAATAGTATTGGTGTTTAATTCCACTATTCTAAATCCATAATGCTGAACCACACCATTTGGCTCCAAACTGGGTTCCCAGTGGAGCCATACTGAGTCAGACGAGTGGTTGAAGATACTCAGATTCCGTGGTGGAGACATTGGACCTGAACACACAGATACATACATAAAGCGTAACATTGATGGTCTCTTTATAGGTGCTGGTCAAACACAAAGGCAACGAAAGGAAAATCAGTTTTTAATTAGGAAAAAATGGAGATTGTTTTATTACAGGCACTTAGATGATCTATCTATACACTTCATAAAACAGCTGTAGTTACATATTGTCTCAAGGCACCAGCTACTGTTAGGCTAAGCTAACTGGTCACCCATAAATAATGTAAAGGACACGTACATTACTTGGTGTGCCTGGGCAAAACATTAAATTGTGATAGTCTACTACTGCTGGGATGCAGAATTCAATTACCCAGTGGTGCTATCAGCAGGGCATGCATCTAAATACAGACAATTATGGCTATGTCTCAGATCCTGGCCGAACCAATGTGATCCTGTCTGAGGCATCCTGTCTGTACTGTGTTACAGCCTCGATTTCCGTGTTACTGGACAAACTGGACTCACTGTGACTCTGACTAAGTGGTGTAAAAACTTCATGATGGAGGCAACCGTGGTTTGGTGGTTGGAGAACTGGGCTTGTTCAGAAGGTTGCCAGTTCGATTCCCAGAGCTGACTGAAGTGCCCTTGAGCAAGGCCCCGAACCTCTAATTGCTCCCTGGGCGCCGTGGCTAGGGCAGCACAGCGCTCCGGGCACATGTGCTCACTGCCCCCTAGTGTTCACTTTATGTGTATATGTGTGTTTCACTGCACGGATTGGGTTAAAATGCAGAGGACGAATTTCACTGCACAGTGGTGAAAAAAAGTATTCTAAATCTAAAAATATATAATTTAAAATCCATCATTAAATGGGGCCATTGAAATAATAGACAACTAAATTGCTAGTTTTTCATACCAGGGTTCACACTGCTAATCATTGTGGTGTTTAAAGGTATAGATCAATTATACACACACTACCTATGCAGTAAAACTCGTTTAAAAAGTCACTCACCTGCTTCATCAGTGTGGAGTGCCAGCATTAGTGAGGGGCCCATGCCCCTGCGGGTCACTGCAGAGATGGAGAGGTTGTAGGGTGTGTATGGAGTGAGGTGTGCGATAGTGATCTGGGTTTCAGGGGTGTAGGTGTTGTTGGATCCTTGGGGTCCTTGCAGACCAATAGCATATTCTATTATCTCCCCATTCGCTTCAATGGGGGCAAACCAAGTAACCAGGATAGTCGTGGAGGAGAGATTCTTGCTTATACCAAATAGTGGAGCTGAACTCGGAACTAAAACACACACACACACACACACACACACAGAGAAGGGAGACAGGGGAAGGGGGGTGGAATCGAATGTGTAAATGTGTGTATAAAACGTTTATAAGAAGCAATTGATGCTAAAACAAAGATTAGTTTTTTTTAATTTCTTGATGATACAGGTAAATTACCTGCAATACAAGGATAATCTGTTTAAGGTTAATGTCAAACACATGGACAATTTTGTAGCTCCAATTTCGGTTGATAATAGTACAGTTGAAATACATTTACGCCATACATTACACTTTAACATTAAACACACAACTTCTCTAAAGCATAAAAGTACTGCATGATAAAATTACCAAAGAAATCTCTAATCAAACTAATCGCTAAGAAATGAATGACTAAGATTAACCAACCAGTAAAAAAATATAAAACGAGATAACACAACATCTCTAAAAGGAATCAAATGCCAAAGGAAATAAGTGAGTTTTCAGTGTGGGAGAGGATTGGATAAAAAAGAAAGGCTATTCCAGAGTTTAGGAGCGGCAACAGAAAATGCTGATCCCCCTTAAACACTGTGGGATAGCTAAGAGCAGACCAAAAGGAGGAGGTAAAACAGAGCATGTTGGATATACAGGTAGGGGCTATGGCATGTAAGGCTTTAATGACAAGCAATAGCACTTTAGATTCAATCCGGACTCTCACAGGTAATTAATGCAGGAAGGCAGGTACAGGAGTAGTGCTTTACAGGAGTAATGCTCTACAGAAGTAATGCTCTACAGGAGTAATGCTCTACATGAGTAATGCTAAACAGGAGTAATGCTCAACAAGAGTAATTCTCAACAGGAGTAATGCTGTACAGGAGTAATGCTCTACATGAGTAATGCTATACAGGAGTAATGGTCTACATGAGTAATGCTAAACAGGAGTAATGCTCAACAAGAGTAATGCTCTACAGGATTAATGCTCTACATGAGTAATGCTAAACAGGAGTAATGCTCTACAGGATTAATGCTCTACAGGAGTAATGCTCAACAGGAGTGCTCTACGGGAGTAATGCTCAATGGGAGTAATGCTCTACATGAGTAATACTCAACAGAAGTAATGCTCTACAGGAGTAATGCTCAATAGGAGTAAAGCTCTACAGGAGTAGTGATCTCTTTTGTTTGTGCATGTCAGGGGGCTGGCAACAAGATGAAGATATTTGTGCAGCACATAATCAATGACCACAGTGGATAAACCTGAAATATTTATGTGTGTGCTACTCACCATCGTCATCTGTTCTTAGGTGCAGCACAGATGTATGGTCTAATGCAGAACCAGCACTGGTTGCGGGTGTGACTTGAAAAACATAAGGGAAGTACTTCCTGAGTTTGGTGAAGAGGAAGACTGTGTCGGTGGTAGTCTTGGTCATCGTTTGGTTTTCTGTGCGATTCAGAGATGGGTGAGTAGTGCCAGCTTCCTGCAGCTTTAGCTGGTAGAAGATTTTACCATTGGGCTCTAAAGGAGGGTCCCAACTAATCACTACAGCTGTAGAGCCATAAAGCTGAGCCGAGAGGTTATGGACTGGGCCACTTGGCACTGCGATGAGAAGAGGCGTTCACGGTCAGTCCACTCAAATGACAGACATGTTCACACACCTCAGAACAGGGAACAGATGTCCTCTTTTATTATACCCCCTTTTTTCTCCCAATTTAGTGTATTCGCATGTCATGCAGGAATCTTTTTTTTTAAATCAATGTAACAGCCATGACGTGGTTCTAAGGTGCAACTGAATTTAAATTCCTTAGATTAATTAACACCACATTAAACATCAAAGACATCTTGTTCTCTGTTCAGAAATGTGGTTATAAATACAGACATTTAAAAAGATTGGATTTTCTTATTTTGCATATTTGTCCCTTTTTTTGCTTGTTTTAGATCAATGAAACCTGAATAAACTACATGGGACATCCAGTGTCATATTAAACTAAGCCACAGTCCTAAAAAGGTACGACAGATGAGAAAGAAATGTATTCACCCGAAAAAGGCAACGAAACCAAGTGTGCTAAGTTGCCGGCAGCTGCTTTTTAAGTTAAGCAACACAATTACTGTTTTACATGAGTGTTACATGACCTTAATGAAATGGCATTTTACTATTTTCAATTATATTTTCAATAAGGATTCAACATGGCTTGGCAAATATGCAAAACTAAAGAAAATCAGGACGTGTGCAAATATTATGATTCTGCATTCCTATATTCATTGTGTATTTTCCAGTCCAATGCACATAAACTGATTTTGTAGCTCATATCATTTGAATCAATCCTAAAAAAAGAATGAACAAGACAAATAAAATAGACAAATTAATACATCTCTTCAATTCACACACTGACCATTTCATTTCACATATCACACTCCATGCGATGCGTACTGGAGTCGTATTCATTTGAAGACAAATATTTTTAAAGACTCAAACCATGAAATGTCCTTCATGATAAACACGTTGCGATTAAAATGGAGACAGAAAACAGAGATAATAAGAATAAACAGAAGAGAAGTGGAGATGTGCAAGGATCTGCAATGTGGAGTCAGTGGAGCTGCAGGAACTAAAACATAATCAAACACAATTGCAGGAAGAGAGAGAGATGATTATTACTTAATGGTTTAAAACACTTCATCAGCCTCACACATCAGGGGAGAATTTGATTTCTCTTTCAGGGTCAGCTCTGCACTGTTTTTCCATAAAATCACACCAAAACAGGTTACCTGCTTTCTGCAGATTTCTCCTCTTGTCCTTACTGATGATTTGAATTTCGATTTCTTTTTATTTCACATTTTTTTCAGTAGATTTTGTGGGTCCTACATCCATTTAGAGTTTCATTTTATCTTTAAAAATAAGTATATGTGAGTGATTAAGCCTTGGGTCTACCATTAAAAATCTCTACTATTGGCTGGTCAGACATCCATTGTCTTAGCACTAGTCCCAAGTCTGGTTGAATCTACAGAGGGTTGCATCAGGAAAGGTATTTGGTGTAATAAATGTGCCAAGGCAGGTGTGCAGATCGAATTAAGGGCAGTCAAATGAAAGTAATACAAATACTAAGTAGGACTGGCGCCCCGTCCAGGGTGTTTGCGTGTGCCACCGTGTGCCTTGCGCCCGTTGAAGAGCTGGGATAGGCTCCAGCACCCCTACCCGACCCTAATACTAAGTAGTAAAAATACTAAGTACTCATAATTGGCTGTGATTTGTCTATCTGAGATGTCTATCTGTGTTATTCCAGCAGAGGAAATGCCAATGCTTTTAACTAGTAGGCAATTGTAGTGCATCCTCAATTGCTTATAGGGTATTCAGTCCAACGCACTATGTTGCTTTTGATAAGAGAGTCTGCTCGAAGTGCGACTGTGTTAATTAGTCAGTAGGGTATGGTAATGCTAGCTCATCTATTTACCTGCAGTCATTTAATCCGGATCTGTTGATGTTTTAGTGTGATTTTTAGAAATGAGATACAAGCGTTCTGAAAAGCAGAACAGAGCTGCCTTCCTGCCCTGTCTGTGTGAGGAGACTGACCGTCCTCTGGTGTGGTGAAGTTAATGGGAGTACTGATAATTCCCCCATCACCCTGAGCTGTGCTGGAGCTTAACCACACACTGTACTCATGCCCTGCCCTCAGACCGCCCAGCTCTGTCCACTGCAATGAGCCTGGCACCCACTACACAGAAACAAAGAGACACACAGGAAATTGGTTATATGACCGTATGTGTGCGTATGCATAAACAGTATAAAATATGGACTTTTTTTCCAGAACACATACACTGTAATACGGTGTTTATATCTTCTCACATGAAGACATAAACACTTCAACACTGTAGCTTAAATCTGCATTAAAAACAAAGCACTTTAACGAAGAGGTTTAGTCTCTTAGTCATCTTAGTCTCAGTTCTCCAGTTTATTAAGAAATTTATAAAATCATTATGCTTTCTGAACCAGATTATGTACATTTCATACCTCATATGGAATAATGCACCACCCTCGTACCTTACTTTACATTCATCTGAAAGTACTGCATTTTACTTGCATATTAATAACATTTTTTAGGTTTAACTATTGAAGAACCCCTAAAGTAAAGTAGGAATTCAACGATACTTTATGTATTATATAAGCCAAAGTTGTAAAAAGTGCCATATTGTTTTCAGATATTTACTTGACATCCTTCATTTACAATTAATGATGTTGTTCTAGGAGCTTTTGTCACCTATGAAATATGTCTGTAGGAAAGTGTGTGGGGCAATTGATGGCAGAACCAAATAAAAATATGTTCAAATCTTTACCTCGGAATAACACATTAGTGAAATTTGTGCGAGAGAATCAGTTTAATTAAAGATACACGTATAGATAGGAACCGTCAGGGCTCGCCAGATGCAAGCTTAGTTTTAAATAAGCCTCTTTGTCTCCCTCTGCTGTCTGTACAAAGAATTGCTCCAGCTAAAAAGTCTCAGCGTGCTTCCCAGCAGTTTTTTTTATGAAAGACAAACTTTAAATGGTAGTAAAATAGACCTGAAAATTGCCAGATCTTTGGTACTTCATTATTAGTTCCATAAGCTGTTGAAACACATGTAATATAGAAATGTTAACAGCAGTCTGTTTAAGCTTTCTTCACATTTGTGACGTCACGAGTTATTTGACGGTACTTATTTGAATAAATAAATAAAAGATAAGAAAAGACAGCTGATTTGATCATCCTTACTGTTTATTTCTGTTTATTTAGGAGTGTAAAATAACAAAATTTACACAGTTTATACCGACATGTACAATTTGGTATCTTCAATTGACCTCGTCTGCATGTTTTTGGATTGTGGGAGGAAACCAGGACACCTAGATTAAACCCATGCGGACAAGGGGAGAACATGGAGAACATCGGAACTCCACACAGAAGAAACTCAGACTGCCCAACCTGGGTATCGAACCCAGGACCTTCTTGCTGTGAGGCGACAGTACTATTCACTTAGCAACCGTGCCTCCCTGGAAACACTGGATGAAATTCTCTTAGATTCACTCTGCCTACAATCAAATCAAAGTCAACTTTAAGAGTTTTTCATTATTTGTATTTTCAAACACTGTTCTCTACTAATTCTATTCTAATCCATTTCTATTTATTGATGCATTTTCTTCTGATTTACTCCTGATTTACTCGATCTCGTGGCATCAACACTGAAAGACTTGGCAACAAAATGTTTTTATGAAGTACTGTTACTACTTTATTCTCAACTTTATCCTCAATATTTTGACAATATGTTCCTTTCATGATGTTACTCCCAGAGTGCATATTTTAATCACAAAACATTGTGACCTTGACAAATATCCTGATTGAATAGCACATAAAACCAAATGACGAGGATGATTTAACATATCTGGGTAATGGAATAATGTCTGTGAGCACCTGAGTGAAGACAGTGATGTTGTCGCTGTAGTGAATGGTGTAGTACAGGATGATGCCGTTAGGCTGTGTAGGAGGGCTCCAGCTTAGATGGACTGATTTTGGTGACAGCAGTGTGTATACCACGTTCTGTGGTGGGTCTGCAGGAACTGACATGAAAACACCACACTTGAACGTCTACACAAACACTCCAAACTTTTACAGAAAAATACAATAAATGATGCATGTAAAGTCAAATGAAAGCATTTGTCTTAAGGTCTGATATACATTAATCATGTTGGCCCATTTTAGTCAAAGTAAGGAAGATCCAAAAAAGTATTCTCTCCTCATCTTCTTTAACCACTGATCCTAATTAGGGTCAGGTAGGGGTGCTGGAGCCTATCCCAGCTCTTCAAGAACATCCGTAACATCCTGGACGGTGCATCAGTCCTTTGCAGGCACCTACAGGACAATTCAGTGTCTCCAATCAACCTGGTAGCATGTCTTTGGACTGTGGGAAGAAATCCCACTCATGCAAACTCCACAGAAAGGAGCTAGATCACCCCACCCAGAACAGCGAATTGGTTTTGGTAGAGTGGTTTTGCCCAATAAAACAACATGTATATTTGCACCAATCAAAACATTATGACCACTAAAAAAAAATAATAATAAAAATTTGGATGATGCAAAACATTGGGACCACCAGAAAATTTTAGGTGGTCATAATGTTTAGGATGGTGCAAAACATTGTGACCACCCAAAATTTTTTAGGTAGTCACAATGTTTTGCCTTAGCCGAAACATTATTTAGGTGGTCATAATGTTTCGGCTGAGGCAAAACATTGTGAACAACCAAATTCATCGGTATTTTGAATAAAGTAGTTTAGTAAAAGTTACTACAAAATAAAATAAAGTCTCGTGAATTAGTCTGAAGAAAAGCTTGGTTACAGATTTCTCTTGGACATCCCCAGTCAGCGCATGGATTTGATCAGTTTAATCTCCAGCAGCTCACTTGATTTAACATCATTAACACTGATTTAACAAATCAGGTGTTGGCTGATAACCATCAATAAAACCACACTCCCATGAAGAGAACAAAAATGTTTTAATGAACAGTGATGGATGTAAACTATTCTATTCTAATTTTCACTGGGTGCCTAAGACTTTTGCACAGTAGAGTATATATAATTGTATATTACATAATTTGAATATTTACAGAATTTAATATTTCCTAAATCTACCACATGCCTACCTGTCATTGTTGTGCTGAAGGTGATATAAATCAGTACACCTCCATCCCCAAGTTGCGTCCAACTGCTGACCGAAGCATTATAGTAGCCCGGCCCATCTACTAACACCACCACTGATGTATTAGTCACGTCGGTTACAAACTCGGAGCTTAAGTTCCTAATTCAAAACACATAGACGTTTTAAACACAATGGACACCGTAATCTCTTCCTAAACCTTTAAACGTAAAAGTGGCATTAGGAGAACTTACCAAACTCTTACAATGTAGTACAAAATCTCAGAGTTGGCTTCTTCGGGTGGTTGCCATGACAACTCCACTTGGTTGTCTGACAACTTCCTGGCCTGCAAGAGCTGCGGAGGGGAGCTCGGTACTGTTGTTTAGGAGGAACATTCATTACTGTCCGTAAGTACGCATGCACAATAACGACCCGACACTTATGAACACAGCAAACACTTTTTGTACACACACCACCCTTCAAGTAGAAACACGCCAACAGGATGTTCTGCGCTGTAGGGAAAAGCTAGGATTAGTAAGGATGCTGTTAGTGATTTTACATGTCGGCTGTAGAGAGAAAATAAAATAAAGCAGGCCGAGTCATTTTCAAACATTAAGTTTCTGCTTTTGCCCTTGAACACTAAAAGCACATGGAAACACACGTATACACTCACCATCTTCTAAGGTTGTGATGTTTAGGATGTCACTGCTGTGGTTGCTCAGGCCGACTCGGGTTGCTGCTTGAATGGTGACGTGGTAGCTGGCGTACTTGCGCAGGTTTGAAAGAATTGCAAATGGGGCCCATGTTGTGATATTTGTAGTGTGTGTGGTGTTCCAGTACTCCACATTGTAGAATATGATGAGGCCATTGGGCTCAAGGGGTGGCGCCCATGACACGTTTACTTCACTGGAGCTAATGCTGTCATAGGAAAGGTCATATGGAGGACTGCTAGGAACTGAAACACAAATGTTCCATATTATTCATAAAAACCTGGATCCAGGACACACTTTAGTAGTTCTTTATGTATATAATCTGAATGTGTGGTACTGATGGAGAGCAGGAATAAACGATCTAAATACAAAAACTCCCACTATTAAACCCAGTTACTAAAAGACTCACCATCTTCTCCTGAAAGCATCTCAAGTGTGTCAGAGATCTGGTCTCCGTGTCCAAACTTTGTGAAGCCACGTACAGTAACGGTGTAATTGGTGTAGGGTTTGAGTTGGTGTAACGTGATGCTGGCCACTGTTGTGTTGGCTGTGTGGCTGAACGTCGCATTGGCGTAGGAGACCTCGTAAATTCGGATAATCCCGTTGGGTTTGTCAGGGGGAGACCAGACAATGGTGGCTGTAGAAGATGTTGTGTTGAGTACAAACAGGTCCTTTGGAGGAGAGTCTGGTTCTGATGAAGACGTAAATAAATTACGTAAGTCTGACTTTTTATATTTTGCGCTAGATGACAATTATTAATTAATTATTATTTTTTTTTTATTATTTAGCCAAGACTTATAAAACATTTTGGCATGTTAGGTGAAGACTGGAGTTAAATACAAGTGCTGACTTCAGCTGGCTAGCAATTAGCTGACGTGATTGCTACCTGACACAGTTCTGGATAACAATATCATTTCTCAGATAAAAATAAAAAAATAAAATCAGTACTTTTAAATCTTATTTATGGAATGACATAGACTGACTGTGTGAATTTCTTTCTGTGTTAAATAACCCATTCGATAGCTAACCTTCTAGAAACGCAGATATGTGGGTACTCGGGTGCTACATTTGCCAACTACCACTCAGATCTGGGGTTTGAATCCCAGCTTTGGTATCAAGCGGTCAGGCGTCTGCACTGACATGATTCACTAGTGTTCAAAGGGTGGATGAAAAAGCCTGCCCCCCCCCCCCCCAAAA
>JAYDZG010000009.1:9819370-9837834 GCA_034509265.1 Microcambeva bendego | reverse complement strand
GAATATAAACAGTATATACGTGTGTGTGTGTGTGTATGTGTGTGTGTGTGTGTGTGTGTTTAATAATGAATTTAATTGTGGTGTTAAATTAATATGTTAATTTATTTTACCAAGTATCATGTCTTGTATGCACAGAGCTTTACATGAAACTGAGCTGTGTGCCCAACAACTGTGAACATTAGAGACAGAATCCATTAGAGTTTATCTGAGAATCAGGAACGGCACAGTCCTCTGATAGATGAGCAAATCCAGCTGGCCATTAAAAAGTCATTTCAGAGACAGATAGGCGGCAGGTTCTTCCTACATCTAACGCAGGAAACTAATGCTTTCAGAGGAAAGGAGAGAAAAGACCAAGGTTAAAAAGCAGGCCATAGAAATTTCCTGAAACAAAAGATATCTACTTGTTATTGGATCTGTATATGTTCAATTAATGAGCTACTGCTCACAAGCCCATACTAGTAACCCTGGTGCAGATTTAATGAGCACACCCTGATGTAATGTTTCTGTTTCATAAGATTATTATAATAACCCAAAATGCTTGACTGCTTTAGAAAGACAGCATGGTACGCGCCTTGTATAGTTGACCAGTCCTGTAATGACTGAAGTGGAAAATAATGATAATGCCACTACAAGCTAATCTTCTGTGCAAACCATTTATGAGATCTGAAGCAAACAATATGCATTAAACAAGTATAATTTACAGAAATGTTCATTAATCCAGCCAGCCCTGGTTGGTAATGTTTTCAAATGAATTATTTCAAAACTATATGGTTTGTGGGAGAAAATACACGCAGCTGAAAAATATGGGCTCTGCCACTTTAAAAGGAAATTACATTGCAAGGCTCATGCATAAAGATGAGCTGGCCTTTCTGCACATGCATCATAGATCATATATCAGCAAAGAGCCATCTATCAGAGGCAGAGAGGAGCTGAAATCACCACCACAGCCCTGTCTTCCCCAATATTAATACCAGACCGAGGGGGGAGGGTTACAGTAATGCAGCAGCTACAACGCAGGCATAAAGCTTCCACTGGCTGTTCTTTGTAAAATGAAGCACTTATACCTGCGATCACTAATCGTTTGCTCGCTCTTTTAGTCTAGATCACAAGAGCGGTGAATTAAAATGCATCCATCATCATTTTCAAGAAGAAGCCGTGAAAGACAGGGTGAACAAATTGAACAAAACATAGAAGCACAAAGCGGCTGTGCTTCTCAATAATTTCTACGGCACGTCAGTCTGGCTTTTGTCTTTTCAGAATTTGGAAACAAATTATCTACCAAAACAAACAAACTATAAGAAATAACTGATTGTATTAATAATGAAATATAGATTTAACCTACGCTAGAGAAATGTAACCTTTAGTTGACCTGTATGAATAAAAACCTTTTTCACGTGTCAATTATTACAAGCTGTTGCTTAAGTGTCTTGTTCAAGCTAACATAACAGAAATACGTCTTGTTCTATAATGCTTGAAAATTGTAGAATATAGAGCATGGAATATGAGAGCACTTGTCTCTAAGAATCTCTCCAGATTCTCCCAGGCTCTTCACTGCTCTCTTGTAGACTCTTCCCTCGAGTGTATTCCACAAGTATTTCAGCAGATTTCCTCACAGGGTACTGGAAACCAGTTTTGTGTTGATTTGGAAAATATTTCTTGTCAGAATTAGCTACATTTTTTATTTTAAAAATCCTGGCACTGTATTGAACCTGTAATGGCACATATTCTAACAAGTTTTCATGGTCAAAAGTGGGTAACAGGTTTTGCTTTGTTTGTATGGTTTTGTTACTGCCCAAGCAGTGCGTCATATAGCTATTTTATAGATATTTGATATTTATAATGTTTTTTTTTTTTGTCTTTTTGTGTACTCCCTGTTTTCTGTAATGATTAAAGTAACTGTTTGGGCTTTGTGATATTATTATTTTTTTCATTTACCAATTAACATTTTTTCCAGTGCCAATGTTTCAAGATATATGTATAAATCTTTAACATGTTTTTTATCTTCACAAGACCAGTAAAGGGCATTAAAACCCCTCACTGACAACATCTGCTCAACAACAGAAGATTTCATACACAAAATGTCTGCTATTTCACATTCAGTTTGTTATCTCTGCTTGAGGGGACTTCAGAATTTTTAAATCTGGCACATACAAAAGATCCAATCTTCCAAATATGATTAAAACATTGTCAGTTGCAGCTCCTATTCACATGAGGCTGTTAATATTAATAATATCATCTTCACATAAAGCAAACTCATCTGGTTAAATGTCACTAGTTTAATTAACAACTGGTCTTGGCTGACCTCGCCAGTAGGAGAGGCCCTCGAACGGTAATGCCATGCAGACAAACTGGAATAATTTAGCATGTTAAACACAAAGTCAATTAACCTTCTGCAGTAGCCAATGAGCTCTTTCTGATGGCCACCCTTTCACACCGAGGATCCTCACTTCCTTCTGATCTTGACGAGCGGATAAATAGCTTATGGGCTCATTAGGAAAACAGACTGCTTTTTTTCAAAACCAAAAACTAATTGGCACAATAAGACCTAATTGGTGTGTATTGATTAATTGTAAACACTGGATTACACTAAATGTATTCAAAGCTCTGGGTGAGCGCTAGACGAGCAGATTTTATAATGTTCCAGAAGGCAGTGGGTGAGCCTCAGACAATTGAAATTCAGTTCAGGTTGTTTTTCTTTCTCATTACACACGATTTCCTGGCTGACTCTCTTCCCACAATATTTTCCCTCTGCCCTTTACATTCTACGTCAACGTGTGATCATATCAGAATGGTATTTGGTATCAAAGTCTGTTTTGAAGCCAGTGATGCCGTGACAAAGTGCCTGTGACTGGCTGCTCTTACGAACACAATCAACCGTTCCAGTTCTTTCATCCCCAGCGCTCCTCTAGTCTTTTCCCCGCTACTCCACCACCCCTCCCCCTTCTTCCACTTAATGAGATGCGAAGAAATCATTCGTAGGTGAGAGGTAATTTAGACCTCATCTCCCAGCACCCCAACAGGCAATCACACATGTATGTGCGTTGACACACATGCCCAGCTTAGGGCTGATAAGAGTCTTTTACTGCAGTCGCCAACCACCGCTAACTCTCTCACTCACATGCACATGAACTTGAATTTCAGTTTGAACCCTAGCTTCATTGATTTTGTCTCATTTAACCCCCATTGATTTCCAATTCTGCTGTCGATAGCTTGTCTTACATGCACAGTCAATCAAGCATTGAGTGTACACTTCCAGCTGTATTGTAACACACAACTTAGTTGCTAAAGGTATGTTTTAAGAAATTAATACTATTTGGAAAAATGAATTAGAAATTCTCGAAGGGCCAAGTATAAGAAATTTAGGGTGACATCGTGGCTACATAGGTAGCACTGTTGCGTCAGAGCAAGAAGGTCTTGGGTTAGATCCCTAGGTGGGGCAATCCAGGTCTTTTCTGTGTGGAGTCCAAAAACATGCAATTATGGTGAATTTTGAAATATAAAATTGATATAAACTTGTGAATTGATTAATCTTATATAATGATGAGTAACCATTTTCATGTCATGAATGTAACCACAGTGTGAAACATGACATTGTAAAAAAAAATATAAATTAAAGGGCTTGTCACACTCTAAAAAGAGGGTTGCAGAACAACAAATACAGAACACATCTACTATTCAACACCTCAGTATGGGAGCAGGCTAAAATTTATAATATATTATTTAAAATGTTTTATATGTACAATGTTTCCCAGAAACATGGAACAGTCTTTTGCTCAGATTTTAATGAGAACCCGATCGGTTTAACATATTATACTGAAAGTGCATTGGTTTGAGTAGTCAAACATTACAGGGCTATAAAAAGTATTTACTCCTTACCAGATTTCTTCTATTTTGTGCATTTGTCACATTTAAATGTTTCAGATCGTCCGGCTAATTTTACATAAAAAGCTCAAGCAAACACAAAACCCATCTTTTTTATTATCTTTCAGTATATTGAAGATAAAATTCTTTTCAAAACCTACATCCTATGTAATTGCCCCCTAAACTAATAACTGGGTCTGCCACTCTGACAGTAATAACGGCAATTAATTGGTTGCAATAATTCGCAAAGCTGCAATTTTAGCCCCTTGTCTTTGCAGAACTGTTTTAATTTGCCTCTTTTATTTTTGTGAACTGCCTGTTTAATGATTCGCCAAAGCAATTTAAGTCAGGACTGTGACTCGCCCATCCCAAAAGCTTAAATAAGTTTCTTTTGCACCATTGAGAGGTGGACTTGCTTTTGTGCTTTGGATCACTGTGCTGCTCAAAACAGCTGTGTTTGGGGTTTAGGTGGTGAACTGACAGGACGACATTCTCCTTCAGGATTTTCTGATAGAAACCAAAATGCATGGTTCTATTAACTGTCATTTCATCCAGGTCTTACAAAAGCAAAGCAGCACCAGATCATTACACTGCCCCCACATCAGAAATATGATCAATAATAAGAATAGAAGGACATATTTTCATATTTTTTAAATTTTATATAATATTTGTATCGATATTGTATATATTTCTAAGCATGCACACTTACAGGACCCAACACTTCTGTAGACCACTGACAGTGGGAGAGAAACATTAGCAAGATTTTAGAAATGCTGAGGTAAGCCTGCAGCAATAGAAGCTAGACTGAATGTCATGGTGCAGTGTAAGCTCAGTTAAGGAATACCTTATATTAAAAAGGTTGCCAGTTAAATCCCCTCTACTGTACAGTTGCCACTGTAAGGTTCAATATAAAAATAAACAATAATTTTTGATAACAACCAGAAAAAAATATTTTAACCTAATAGCACCAATATTTTAGCAGTTTAGATGGGTTGGAAAGATGGTTTAGCACTGCCTCGTTTCCTACACTAATATTGGGCCTGTAAAATTCAGAAACTTATGTTTTGGAATGATGGTGAATATTCAATAATATTAAAATAATTTAGATGGACTAGACCCTGAGGTTAAAAAATACACTGTACATTTTAGATAGCCTACATTATAAGTGAATGGTTTTATATATTACTAATATGTTTTTATTACTTAATTATCAAATTTACTTATATATAAAATCCCCTTCTCCCTTTTTTTGCATTGGGTGTACCTTGCCTGATAATGTTTTGTTTTTCCATGTTAGGGTTAGCATAGTGATTGTAGTTTGGGAGGATGGGATAAGATAATAAAAAAGAAAGAAACTATAATAGCAGCAATAATGGGGGACACAACTAGTTAATGGCCTAGTAAAATGAAACAGACTTTATTGAATTTGAATGCTTGTATAAGAGAGGATGGAAGAGAGACTAGCCCAATGACTCGCATGATAAACACAAGTGCATAATGAACATGTACATTATTTGGCAATTGCAACAGTAACAACATTTCCAGGAACACATACAGTAAACAAAGTCTTTCACATCAAGTTCAGACCCGGACATGAGAGTACACGGTACAGCCCCCAATCAAAATTACAAGAAAAAACAATCGTTTGAAACAATGTGATATTTGGAATGCAAACTTTGTATAAATATAACATCATTGGTTTTCAACATTGGTTAGTTCAGTTTTAACATTGGTTGTTTAAAGAGGGAAAAAGGAACGTGGTTATGGATATTCGTTCACAGTCTTCACAGTAGTCTTGGAGTGTGTGGGCGGAGCTGCAGCGACATGAGGACACTGGCTACTGTCTGTAGTCATTAAAGCTTCAGCAAAGAGCGAAATCAAGCATGCATCTTAGTGTCAATACAAAACTACATTAGCAGCACACCGTTTCCTCAAGAAAAAAAAACTGGTACATTTAATCAAGAAAAGAACAAACGAACAAACAAAAAATCAGACAAAAAGACAAACTTCAAGGAGTAGTTAAATTAAACTATCTCCATCTATATTACAAACTGCAATGGCTAAACTACGGTGCTGTCCCTTACCCTCAACAGAGAGGCATTGCGGTTTTTGGTTTTCGGTTTGTTTTATATACGAGGTCACAAATGTTCCAAGTTTAAAGAGTATATTTCAGCTGGCTCCAACATCTAAAAAGGTTTCCATTCCTTAAAAACAGTAATATTTTCTCAAATATAGAGTCGTCCCCATCCTTTGTATGCACCAATGGTACTTAATCTTTGGATTTTCCTTTAAAGCAATACTGTGAGTTATTGAATTCAGTAACATTATTGTTGTTTACACCATATATGGCAAGTGCAGAAACATTCAGGAACAAAAATACTTTGTTAAAGCGGAGAGTTAGAAATGACTCACAAGAAAGTGAGAAAACAACACAGGGAATTATATAAAGAAGGTAAAAAAGTTTAAGTGCACAAATCAAAAACATTTGAGAAACTAAAAGGGTGTTTCCGAGAAACTAATTTGAAGATATGGTGTTTAGCTTGGCTCAGTGCAGGAGGGGAGTTTGTCCAGTAACTAGGGATAAAATATACAGTTTGACATTGGCACGGCTGAAAGAACCTCAAGTGTCTTTGACTGGGAAATTACAAAAATTAAATATACAAGTTATTTAAAAAAATCTACCATACACTCAAGTCTTTGAATTGGACAATCTACTCAACATCAAAAGTCAATACATATTTCTATTTAACACAATGTCTTCCCCATAAAAATCTATTATTTTCCTCACAATTAAAGTCTGCGTTTTTTTTGTCAGGACAGTAAGAATTATGAAAACAAACCAGTTTTTATAACACTCCCAATCATTATCATTCCAAGATTTTTAAATCTCTTCTATTGGTATGAATCAGAACTTTTTAAAACATCAATGTTCAGTAGCAGAAAAAATAATACATGTTGACCTGAGAGTAGACAACATTAAATACATTAGTTTGGTAAGCCAATATTATAATATTTAAACACTTATATGGTGGTAAAACATGTTTGTGTGTGTACTCAAAACATAAGAAACAAACAGACTTTTGGTTAGTTAGTTATTAGGTAATAATAAAACCATCTTAGGTTTCAGTCCAGTCCTTTGCTGTGCACACTATAGTTCCAAACAGTGTATACATATACTCAAGTTTAAACTGACCAGCATATTGACAAGAGAAAACATTCTATTGACAGTTTTTTGGTTACAAGCATTGGAAATGCAAGGTGTATCCCACAGGATTCAATCCATTAAAACGTCTTTAAAACTAACACTATGTTCATGTTTTCTCTTTAGAAGTCCAGTGACTTCCATCACCATATAGGTTTTCTCTTTAAGTCCTTGTTCTTTGTAACAATACAATGAAGTCTGCAGCAAGCAGTCAAATCAAAGCTACATCTGCAACAGTCAGCACTCAGCCTTTATTTCCAGTTTACTATTTGGGACCTTTGGACTCCATCATTGTTGTACCTCCCATGTGAGGAGTCTATTGGTTTTAATCCATATGGCCATTTAGGCGCGAGGTAACAGTTAAGGGCAAAGAAACCTGTAAAGGAATAAAGCTGGAGCACAACAAGATTGTGCAGTCCCAGATAAAGCTGTAGAGGTTGATGCAATTTGGAAACGACGGAAGGGCTTTATGAGCAATCTGTTGTTTTGGAGATACAGGGGTTGTCAGAGGGGCTCTCTTGAGCAGACTTCTTGGGCTGGAATATTGAAGGGGACATCTGTTTGCTGGGTGGGTTTGGCTGTGAGGTAGATGAAGAACTAACGTGAGGTAAGAGGCGAGAGGCATGCTCTTTGGCATTTAGGTGCTCTGCTGCTCTTTGTTTGTGCTGAGGGTTCTCCAGGTGCTGGATAAGCTCTTCATTCCCCATGAGAGAGATCTCACAGACAAGGCAGTCATACAGACAAATATCCTTACCTCTCTCTTTGCACATTCCTTTGGAGACAATGCACTGGCCAACGAGGAAGCTATTATTCATCGGTTTGGTGCTGGACAAGAAGGGAGAGGAACTTCCATCTGAAGTGCCTTGTTTCTCTTCAGATTTGGATAAATTCAAGACAAGCCCTTTGTTATGAGCCATGTCCTGAGAATACGGTGAAGCAGATATTTGACTAACTTTGGACTTCGGTGATTGCTGTTGTAGTAGTTGTTTTTGTTGGAGTTGCAGCCTTTGATGCATCAGTGCACCCTGCAAATTGTGCTGATACTGTTGGAGAACAGAGCTTGGGGAAAGACCCATTAGAGCCTGTGGTAAGACTGAGCCGTACTGAAACATGCCTTCCATACCAAACATGGGCTGCAGAAAGCTTCCAGTAAGGGCAGTCGGGATCTGTGGAGGAAAGATTTGGGGGAATCCTGGCAAGAGACAGGGCAGGAGGGGATTGGATAGCAAGGAAGTGGGATCTGTGACCCCTGCTGCATGGAGAGCCTGTAACTGTGCTGCTTCCATGGAATATGCCTTCCCAGCTTTTAGTGTAGATGTCGCTGGTCCCAGGGAGTCTGGTTTTTCCTTAGTGATGCAGGTGTTTGAATCTGTAGCACTTTTAGCAGAGCCTGAGTTCTTTTCACAAATGCTCTCTTTGGAAAACTGGAGTTTTGGGTCAGATGGTGTTTGCTTTGGGGTTAGAACAGTGTTGGTTGTGCTGGCTGAAGATTTGTCAGTTGAGGTTGACAAAGAGGATGATATACTGGGTCTGCTGATCAGCCCATTTGATGAGACATCACTGGGATCTATGTACAACAATAAACAGGGAATACAGTTAAAAGATATAAAAATGCAGTTAAAATAAATAAAGTTGATCTTTTAATTTGATTTTAATTGTGTACATATTTGAAATTACACACCTGACTTTGTTGAAGAGAGGTTTGCGACAGATTTGCTTCCAGCCTCAGAACTCTCCGCAGGTTGTGTTTTGGCTACTGCCAGGGCCTCACTTGCCTTATTTAGATGATCCACCTCTTCTTGACTCATTAACGGATGAACGTCTACATATTCTCTTTCTTTGTCCAACTGTCCTCCAAGAGCCTCTTTGACTTTTTCCAGGTGTTGCTGGGAGAAGACATGGTCTCGAACTGAGAGACATGTGCTGTACTTAACACAGCAAAGAGTACATTCTGTCTTGGGTCTGTCAGTGCATGTGCTTTCAGTACCAAACTGTTTGGCCAGGCTAAGCTTGGCTTTCTTTTCCTTTGCACGTGCATTTTGAAACCACACTTGAACGACCCTCTTGGGAAGCCCAATGTCATTTCCCAAAGCTTCACACTCCAACATCGTGGGGGTCTTGTAGTCACTGAAGCAGGCTTTAAGAACTTTTACTTGCAGACTGCTTAGTTGAGTGCGGTACCGCTTTTGACCAAGTCTGTCAGCATCTAGGTTTTGACTGTTAGATCCTCCAGGACAGGGGGAGGCAGGATCAGCTAAACTTGAGTTTTCACTATAATCCAAGATCAACTCATTATCATATTCCTTGGCATTGAAACTCATCGCAGGACTAACCAGCCCAGGGGACATTTTGTCTTCATTTTCTAAAGAAGCCTCTCTATTAGAACTACTGGCTGAGTGATCTGTGCTGTTGTGCTTTTCCTCAAAGTCATTTTCATCATTAGCTGTGGCTCCAATAGGGAATGTGCCCAATAAAATATCCTTAAGGTTATCTTGCATGCTGGAGTCAAATGACCCTGAACCTTCAACGTTATCCATCCCATCATTCTTCAAGTTCCGAGGAGAAGAATGTTGCTGGTTTGACAACACATCTACATTTTTACAGGATGGAGAATCTGCACCATTTAAACTCTCTTCTGAGTTTGCCAACTGTGAACAATTAGACATATTTAACAAATCCATTTTCATTTGAGAGCCTTCAAAGTCATGAGTCATACCTGACACTTCCATGCTGTATCCCGCATTCTTTGCTTCGTGCCAGTGGCGTGAACGTATATGAGCATCAAGGGCAGTTTGGGCCTTAAAGAGTGCTCGACAGAACGGACATCGCCGATGGGCCTGAACTGGACCCATTGCACGAAACTGGCCTTTTCTCTCCCGAGCTCGAGTGTTCTGGAACCACACTTGAACGACTCGTTTCTTGAGACCCACCTCCTGGGAAATGTTGTCAAGCATTTGCCGTGTGGGATTGGAATCTAAGAGGTATTTCTGATATAATATCTCCAGCTGCTCTGGGGTGATGGTGGTTCTCATGCGCTTGTCCCGCTGGGAATCATCATTATTGTTCTCCCAATCATTTTCTACAGAATTGGTGTCAGATTTCTGCTCAAGCTTCCTTTTCAATGAATTTATGGTTGAGTCAGGAACAGCAATTGTGGGTGAATTTACTGGGATCTGTGGAAAAGCTCCAGAAAGTACTTGTCTAGCTACCAGAGGATTGCCTGAATCAAAAAGCATTAGAGGGATATCCATGGGGCGATCTAAAAACTGCGAATGGACAAAATGATTTTGTGCCACAAAAAAATGCATTTGCTGATGTTCTTGCCAATGTTCAAATGAGGGAAAACTTAATTTGCACTGAATACAGTGGTATGGAGTTATTTGCTGTGACGGACTTGGGTGTTGTTGCTGAGAAGATGGACTTATTTGAGGACTATTTGGCTCAGTTTGGCTAGTCAGGGGAATCAGTGGATTAGCCTGCTGGAATTGATTGAGAGGGGATGGAGAAGATGTTTTAGTCCTAGTCTGTTGCTTAAGTTCATTAGAATCCTTCGACTCTTTGACTGGACTTGACTCATCATCCTGTGGATCATGAGATGTTTCCGTCATTTGTCTTCTGTCTTCAGTAAGAGTGTCGTGGTCTAACTCTTCTTTAATATTAGACGTCTCTTCTATGTTAACATCTCTGTGAGTGTCGTTGGAAAAACTGAAATTGGTTAGATTAGGGCTTGAGGATTTTGCATCCATGAAAAGCTCATTTTGACTGCTGCAAACTTCCTCGTCCTCATCTTTAAAGCACACCTTCTTTTGATGACTAAGAAGATCAAAAATGCGTTGAAACATCATACTGCATTTCTTGCACTCATAGGTACCATTGGGGGTGCAAATATAATGGTCATTAGAAAGCTCTCTTTGCTCGGTGTCTTTTCCTCCATCAGCTTGGTTCTCATAGTTCTTTTTAGCTTTCTGACGGGCATTCTGAAACCACACCACAATGACACGAGTTGGAAGATTGAGAAGGTTTGATAGCTCCTCAAATTCATCATCCTTAGGGTAAGCATTTGCATCGAAGAAATCTTGGAGAACTCTAAGCTGGTAATCAGTAAACCTGGTCCTTGATGACCTCTTCCCTCCAGAAAACTCCTGTTTTGGAGGTTCAGGTGAGGAGGGTCTAGAATCCACCTTAAATTCCTCCAGTGTTGTTATAGGGGGGTTATTAAAGTTGTATGGAGAGTCCTTGTTGCGTTGACGCTCCTTAAACAGAGTGTTTCTAAACCAATGCTTTATAACTTTATTCGGCAGGCCAGATTTGTTGGCCATTTCTTGAATTTGATCATCATTTGGGGAGTTATTAATGTCAAAGTACTGCCGTAAAATTCTTAGTTGATCATCTGTGATTCTGGTTCGAGGTCTTTTACCTTGCTGCTGCATTAAGGAGGGGGTTAATTGCTGATGATAAAGCTGGGCTAAATCAGGAGTAAGACCAGCCTCAACTGGTGGCAAATGTACAGAGAGTTGAGGAGGCAAAGTCTGCAGTGGCATTGGATGCATCATAAGAGGTGGAAAAAGTGGCAAGTCAAGAGTCAAGGGAAGTGGAGCTAGTTGGACCTGGGAAGTAGAGACAGTAGGGGAAGTAACTGTGGTCATGGAAGTAGAAATGCATGGCACTGGTTTCTGCTGAGTTTGCTCATCTAGAGGAGGTGGAGGTGAAGCTGGGATTGCCAGCAAGGGAGAAGCTGCAGAAGTTTCAGGCTTAAAAGGAAAAAGCTTGTCATATTGCTCCCTGTAGTCTTTGGCAAATTTTTCTAATGACTGTATTGGGAAAATGGACTGGTGAATATGCTCTTTATGGCTTTTAAGTATCAATGCATTTGAAAAAAGCTTACCACAGGATTCACACTCTAACTTGCTAGAAGTCTCTAATTTATGTATCTCTTCAGTGTTTGTCTTTGATTCTTCATTGGGTACCACATCAGCATGATCTTTCTCATATTGTTGTTTATTTTCATTAAAATGCACGACTAACTCAAATCCTATATTCTCCAACAAAGCTTTTGAAACATTTCCAGGTGCATCATGAGCAACCCTTGGTGGAATTAACTCTGTAAACATTTTTCCACTATCTGAAACCTCTTCCTCAACATCATTTTGTTCTTTGAATGTTTCTAAACTATGTTTAGAAGTTGTTTTAGGCATCTGTCCTGTTTCTTTACAATATTTTTTTCCATCCTTGCCTTTGGCATGCTTTGGATCGGAGGTCAACATCTTTTCGTCAGCTTTCAGAGGATTGGAGCTATTCTCCTCAGATGCTGGTGACACTGACTGGTGAGAAATCCGGGCTCCATCTCCTTTTGATGGCTGTTTATAAGAAGAGCTGGGGCTACCCTGCTGGGATGGCTCAGAACAATTTTCAGGTGCTATAAGCTTTGTTGTGTTCAGGTTTATTCCTGAGCCTTTTAGGTTCAGCTCAGGGCTAATTTGGAATTCCCCTCCAGGGAGTAGAAAAGGAAGAAGCATCTGCTGTTGCTGCTGCAGTGGAAGAAGAGCATCTGCTGTGATGGGAAAGTGGTGAAGAAGTGCTGGGTTAAACAAATGAGACTGAAGAATGGCTGCTTTCTTTTGGAGTTCCTGTTGGATTTGAGCTTGGGCCTGTGCTAACTGCTGCTGCTGTAATTGCTGCTGTTGGAACAACTTATGCTGATGCGCTGTCGTGGTCAAAGCCATTGTATCCAGCATCTGTTTCTTTTTACTCTCTTCAGTGTGTGAAGAATGACCAATTTGGCTCGATGATACAACACTGAGTTCAGTGCTCTGTTGGTTTTTCAAATAAGGCTGATCAATACTTGAAGAAGTGCAACTCACATTGTTTGTGTCATTTGAGGTCTTCAGTGCAGTAGTGGAGCTGGCCAGTGTATTATCCGAGGCTGCTTTACGTAGCAAAGAATTAACATTAGTGTTACTCTCATGTTTGGCTGCACGAGCTTTGGTTTGGTGTAGGACAGATCGCATGTGAATCTCTAAGGTGGAGCTCTGGCTGTAAGCTACATTGCAAATGCTACACTTGAAGGGTTTGTGGTCAGTGCTGCTGCTGACAGACTCTGGCAAGGCAGTTGATGAATCCTGCACCGAGCGCTTAACTTTGTGCAAGTGTGAAACAGAATTATAATGTACCAAGAGGATGTTCTTTTGTGTAAACGATTCCTTACAAACTGTACATTTAAAGGGTCTTGATGGATCCAGAAACTTCTCTGTTGAAGGGTTTGAACATTTCCTCAGAGGTGGAACAGGGGGTTTTGGATTAGGTTCAACATCTTCTTGAGGTAAACTCAAACCACTGTCAGGTGGGCTAACTTTCTCTTCCTGGTCACTTTCTTGGACTTCTTTTTCTTTCTCTTCCTCAGGAGATCCCTGCTCATCATCAAGTCCTTGGTCTACTGAACCCAGGAGGTCTTCGGTCAACAAAAGACTGCCACAGAGTTGCTGGAGCTGGATCTCACTGAGCTCAAGATGACTAGTCTCTAAGTGCTTCTGCAGGGCCTGTACGGTTCGAAAACTGCGCTGACAAAGGCAGCACATGGTGGCAGCCCTGATGGCATGGTACTGAGAATGCAACTGCAGCTTTTCAGCGGTCTTAAAGGCAAGGCTGCACTGATTGCATCTGTACTTGTAGACGTGGCGATCTGAAATCGGCATTTGTGGTTTCTGGCTGTGAAAATGGTTGAAGTGCTGCTGGAGGGCAGCAGATGATGTCAGGACTTTGTTACAGCCCTTCTGCCAGCACGGGAATGCAGCTGTATTTTCCTTGGTGGATTCAGCATCTTCCAATGGCTGCTTTTGTGTTTTTGCTATCTCTGGTTGGCAATTCACTTTCTCCTGTTCATCATCACTTTGTTCTGATAACAAAAACAAACAAATAGAATAATGGTAATCAGAATTTAGAACACCTTTGTTTGTCATGTATATATATATATATGTTTGGAAGCTGAGGTCAGAGTCTAGTTAGCCACTGCTGTACTGCACCCCTGGAGTATACAGGGTTAAAGGCCTGGCTCAAGGGCTCCCATATGGTTGCATGGCAGATTCCAGTTTACTCAAATAGCAAGTGGATATTGTTCGTTCTTGGCTGCTATAATTGAGAGTGTGTAGTGTGTTACTACCTACCATCAGGTCTTTTCGTTCCATTACAGCTAGAATCTACTTTCGTTTGGTGGGTATTAGAATCTTGCACTGGTAGAAACATCTTCTCTGGCAGCACATCTGATGCAATCACCTGATCATTAGAGAAAAAAAGGAAATCAGAAAAGACTTGCTAGGGATTAATTAAAACACGGAATCTCATCTCATCATTTACACCAGTTAATTATGTCATAATTATAAATGTTAATTAATAGCATTACTAGTGCACTGCATGAGCGTTTCCACTAATTGCCACTGACCACTAAAACCAGAAATCTGGGTGTTTTTACTGACCAGAAGGGCAGTAGTAAGTGAACAAGTGAACATTTTAATTTGCTCTTAATAATTAAGACCAATACAACAAATACACTTGCTGTAAAGTTAAATGTTCACATGGTTCATAGCATTATTTAAGCAGGTTTGTACAATAGAGGTGATAGAGGTAACACAGAATGAGATCCAGTAAGGGTTAAACAAATTATGTTGGGGTAAAATAAAAAAGAACTAGAACCTCAAGTTCATTGTCATTTTAGTATGTGTAGGGAAACACCCATGATTCAATCCAAAGCACTGAACTTTGGACATGGGAGCACCACTTCAAAAAGATCACAGGTTAAGTGTATCTGGAAACCATATAAAGCATAGAACAATGCCTTCAGACAACTCTGCCTCACAAAGCCACACACACTTTTTATTCTTTCCCCTCTGCTTTAAAATATGGAAATCGGGGTATCAGTAAGGCAGTGAGAAATTAAAACAGAGACACAAACAACCAAATAAAACGGCTGCCATTTCCATCACAAAGCCCACCATTTCAGAAAGGTGCTTCATTAGAGGATAGGAGGCGAGCTCTGAGACCTTCTCAAGGTCACATTTAATTTAAAGCACATAATTGGGAAGCACAGTTCGCGACGAGGACCACCTAGCACTGGATCAGGACTAATGAAGCTCAATTATTTTCATTACCCTATCTCAGCGGAGGGGGTTGGTGTAGGGGAAGCAGGAAGAACTGATGTGGGGAGGGGAGGGAGCAGTGGTGAGCAACAAAGATGTGTTTACAAAGCAGAGAATTCCATTGTGAATGAAGAAATGATACACAATAGTGCTACATGATTTTACTACTTCTTTGTGTAATGAATACTGTTGAACACCATTACTAATTTAATGATCTTAAGATCTCTACAAACCTTTTCTACTGTTCCCTTTTATATATACCCATTAGGCATAACTTACTGATGACCTTCCTCATTCTGTGTTGGTCCCCCTTTTGATGCATAGTGTATTCTGAAGACTTAGCATAAACTCCTTCAGCACTTTGAGCTACAGTAGCTCGTCTGTGGGATCGGACCACAAGGGCCAGCCTTTGCCCCCCACGTGCATCAAAGAGCTTTTGCCTTTCTTGAACCTGTCCTTGGACCACTTTTGATATATATGGACCATTGCAGACTGGGAACACCCCACAAAACATGGTTTTGTGGATTCTGAGACCCAGACATCCCAATTTGATGCTCTCTTTAATCTGTACACTTGCCCATTTCTCCTCTTTCTGACTAAACTTTGAGGGTAAAATGTTCACTTGCTGCCTGATATATCCCACCCACTAACAGGTACCATGATTAAGAGATAATCAGTGTTATTCACTTCCCCTGTCGGAGGTCATAATATGACGCCTGGTTGGAGAACCCATTTATTTAGAATGTTTCTAAACGATCTTTGGAATGAAACACACACCACCTTACTGTAAGAGAGTGTTGTTCTTTGTTTTCAGTACAGAATTGTGTAATCTTTGAGTGAATTTTTCCAGCTCTGTAATTCTCACCGCATTGATGAGTTTCTGGGTGCAGTCTGCGGTGACGCTGTGCAGTTGTGTGAGGTGAGTGCGCATCAGAGCAACACTGCGCAGCGTCTCTTGGCACAGCGGGCAGCGGAGAGTGGGCTGCACAGCATGCTGGATCATTACATGATTTCTCAGACGTCCAAGATCGGTGTGACTGAATCGACAGAACGGGCACTGCCGCACCTGAAAGTCAGAGACGAGACGTTTCGTTTCCTTCTCTCTGATGAATTGTTTCAATGATTAAAACTAGCCCATAGTACAGAGATAAAACGTTGGGGGCTCGTTGTACCACTTGCTCATTTCTAACCTGCTCTGAGGAGATCTCTTCCTGCGCTCGAGGCAGCTTTAATGGTATGGCGTCCTCCAGATCTTCAGATGCAGAACGAGGGCGTTTGGGAACGATGGAAGACTCGTTCGGTCTCTTTTCTCTATGAACTGCGGTTTCTAAGGACAAACCATGTTTCCATAAACATTATTAAAGTGAATCATTTTTATTATAACCCTATTAATATAAATATATTTTTTTAAAAAACTCATCCAAGCTGTTGGCAAAGTTCTAACCTGTTTTCTCTTCTTCTTCTTTGCCTGTGTGTTTGGTCTGGTCCTCTTGGTCCGAGGTAATCTCGGTGGATGACTCCATTTCAGTCACGTCTCCTAGAGCCAAAAAAAAAGGGGGGGTGAGTATTTACCTTTTAAGCATTTAGCAGATGATCTGAAGCAATTTGTTATTGATACTGTATGCATTGCAACTAATTGAAGGTAAAGGGCCTTACTCAAGGGCCATGGTATGCATAAATACAGCCATACATGTTTGAATGCAGGGAGATATATAATGCCAACACTGATCACCACACCAACATTGTTGTGATCATTCTGAATGACTTATAGATAGGGTAAAACACAACATCTCATACACCCTAGGTAGTACACCGCTAAGCCAACGTAAAATGAAGTAGGCTAAGCTGTAGCCTGTCTACTTAATGTCATATATTTATACGGCTATGTTAAGATCTCAGCTATAGCTGATGTCATGTGGATTTTTTGTGATCACTGTAACGGCCTAAAAACACATTATTATTCCTAAGGGTTGGTTTGAGAGTTGTTTTTTAACTGTAAAACAGGGCTGTGGTCCTATCTGGTGTACATTCTTCACCTGTATTCTTACAAATGTTACCTCTGTGTTTAATCTTATGGTTCTAGAGCACTGAACTAAGTAAAAAACATTGTTTCATTTTGTTTAAAGACATTGTGTTCAGACAAAAAGGTGAAAGGTCATGTCTTTGAGATTGTTATATTTTATTACTGCCTGAGACACATTTTATGTATATTATTTTATGTCTGTGTGTGTAGCTGCACATGGCGCAATGCAGCAAACAAGCCACTTTTGTCGTTGTGTATTTATTGTCTATAAACGCACCCCTGGGCAGTGTGGCAATGCGTTTTTTTAACATGAGAGTGAGTACCACATCTGAAGTAATAACTAAGTGGTTAAGGTACTGGGGTAGTAATCAGAAGGTTGTTAGGTTCAAGCCACACCGTCCTGCATTCAACCACATTTTTAAGTGGTTTTGGATCCAAAAATGTTTTTTAATTGTTATTTTAAATGTATCTAAACTGACGCTATAATACGACAGACCTGTTTTACCAGCAAATTGTTTTATGCCTATAATTGTACGATTAACCTGTCACAGTTCAACATGAACGCGCTTTCACACTAATTTACGAGCGGTTTTATTAAATCCATTAATAACATAATGGTTGTTCTTAGTAAACGGTCTTTGTGTTTGGGGAAAGTCACTGTTCAACAGCTATCAACATGCAACGACACATTATGTAGACAAGTTAAGGCTTGGAAAAGATAACAAATAATATAAGATAAAATAAAGGAAAATTAATGCTTGTCAGATGTGCTAAAGGGGTTTAAAGTCTTAAAAGCACAACGGTGCTTCAGAGGTCACAATGGACACAGAAAAATATTCTTACATGCTTTACAAAAGTTTAAGAACTACATGTTCTGGTGCATCCTGCTGTCGTTTGGAGAGCCAAAACTCAAACAATACTGAGCAAAAAGGGCAGTCAAATTCGGTTATTCTTTTGCAGTGTTTAAAAGAAGACAAGACTATGCCTCAGGACATGCACTTCACCCCATAGTCCCCGCATCCACCACCACCCTCCCCTCGCTGTCCCTTTCTGGCTTTCTGCTTCTTTGGCAAAGCAATTGTTTACGTATGTGGGGGAAGGGAGAGCCAGAGAAGGGCTGATTTGGGTAGGAGTTTGAGGATTAGAGATGGGCAAGCTGAAGGAGACAAAAAGCCATGTTGTCATAACAGGCCAATCAAAGTGCAGCTGAGCTATCTGCTAGTGCTTCTCAAAGAGAGTGATTATGACA
>JAYDZG010000009.1:9762771-9777023 GCA_034509265.1 Microcambeva bendego | reverse complement strand
TGAGTTTGTGTGTAGCCATACAGTCAGTAGAAAACATTTTGCTGAATAGCTTAAGCTCTACTCAAAAAAGCCACACTGCACATAAATTAATGTGCTTTTCAATGGCTATTTGCCAGTGCACTTAGTCCAATAAGGCAAATTTAAGCTGCCTAGCCCTACCAGCACTGAGCCAACAGAATGACAAACTCTCTTCTCACCCTGGATTTCTCATTATGACGATGGAGCCAGTTTCCATTTTCAGCTCCTCTCTGCTCAGTACAACAGTGGTCTGTATAAATTCTGTAATAAATCTTGCTTACTACTGTAATTAGACTTAAACAGTGTCCTTTATACCTATCAGTGATATACACTGCATTGGTTAGATATATATAATAATGTCCAATACAGGCAAAACAAAATTAAATAGCTCTGTATTGCTTTTAAATAACCGGGTGTAAAAACATCTCTGTATTTGGTTCTGAACCCATTTTAAAAAGTTGCTTTACAAAAGTATAACTAAAATAATTCCAACAATTCACTGATCAACTAAAGAAATTATTAATGTTGATTTCTCAGTTTCATTGGGGTTGGTAGAGACAGATTGAGTTATATTGTAAGTACATCATTTATTAATAATATTAATAATTTCCCTTATATAAACACAACTTGATCAGCTGTCAAGTGCCCTGACTGAGTGATCTGTTACACTTTATCTTTCAGGACTCACAGTGTTTAAGAATGAGCCCTTGCTGATCTGTGTTCTTTCTGCCAAGCTAAGCCATGTTAATGGGTGAACACGTGTACGATAATGTGCACTAGATGTCTTCAGTAAAATATTTGGTTTAAGGGCCAACCTGGACACCTTACAAGATCATGTCTGGTTAACATGGCTACATCCACAGAATTTCTAAACTTGCTTCTGTTTGCACTAAAGACGTTCAATACAACAAATCAACAAATAAAACAATTTAAAATTCGGTAAGCAATCATTTTAATTATTTTCTACAATAATTGTAACATTAACTGTATGTAAAACCAACACAACAAATTCGTTTAAATCACATTTTAGAAATCATCATACCAGGAGAAAGGTTCTATCTGTGCACTCTTATGTTCATGATGTGCCTGGCGGATGCTGTTATAAAAATCAATTTAATCTACTGAATGAAATAGTATCCGATGTATGTTATAAAGCTACTTCTACACACATCTCTAGTGTAATTTCACTGTTACGACTGTGGCATGACTTTACTTAAGTGTTTGACTGCCTTGATAAACATCACCGTTCAATGACTTTTCAGAGACAACTCAGATTAATATTTAATGTACATAATGCATATTGGGACACTATACAGAAAAGGAGACAGGGGTTGGCTACATAAGTACTGCACATGCACATCCAGGTGATTTCCTCTTCAAATTAAACTCATTAAAGTAGCCTCACAGAGAAAATGAAAACAAATATGTATACTTTCTAAATTAGACTCTCATTGACTTTTTAGTCAACCACAAGTAGTCAATTCTACATCCCAGAGCATTTATAATCATTAACACAATTCTACAGCTGTGATCTTTCCTCCCTTTTTCTTCCCCCACTGGAGCAAATAAACCCTTAATCCCACCCCAATTAAGTCTGATCTAAACCGAACAGTCAAAGGAGGTTACCAGGAAAAAATGTCATCTTGTTTTGTTCAAAATCAATATTTATCCCACAAACATGCCATTCTGGCCATTTCTTCACATCACCACCTATTATCTTTTTTATTCATTAAAGTTTCTTTTCTCTTTTGCAGGCACCTTGCTTATAGGCTCACACTTTTTTCCAGACTCATTATATGTCCTTCTGGTTACTACTACAGTAAGATGAGTTGCACAACCTTGTCCACATAGGCATAAAGGTGTACTCCATTTTTATTACAAACATTACTCGCTTAAAGTCTATCAAGTGATGAAGATGTTACAACAACCTTGTTGATGGATCAGTCTTCATGACATTAAGTGTTTTACTAAGTAAACATATATTACAGTAAATGACATACCATGTTAAAACTGATATGCATTTTCTGCTGCGCTAAGTTGTGTGTCAAATGCTGATCTGTTCCTCGAAGGTTGCTCTAAATAACAAACATAACTGTACTCAAAGCACAACACAAGGAGTTAAAATACCATGGTTACTACCGCTTACCTACAGGAATGAAAACCTTCACTACATTCATTTTCCTTTTTATTAGAATGGCTCAGGAATAGACATACAACTTTTAGGTTCATGAAAATTTACCAATCACTGTTAAGTTCTAAAATGTCATTATTGTTGCATAGCCTACCAATTCTTCACTGTTGTTTATGTAGGAACATAGCTGGTATTGCTCAGTTACATAAGGTTAGTTTTAATGCATATATTAAAAAGTACATCAGACAGTGGCACCCTAATCAAGAATTAAATTCAAACCGACTCATGATCAGCGAAAATCTAAAAATAAACCCATCATGAATCAGAAGGTACTCTAATAAATGTATGTATTAACAACAAACTCACTAGCTTCGCATAGCGTTAAGATCCATAAGCTCTTTTCATCAGCTGTTTACAATGAAGTTTTAGAATTCAGTACCCTTTTTTTTATATCTGTATTATACATATTCGATCATGGGGCAAATACCACAATGAATATTAAACTGTGAAATCCGTATAATTCGACTACACCCTAGAACACTAGAAGTTAGAATATGCATTAATGCAGCGTAAGAGCCGAGTCCCCGTGGGTGTGTTGAAAGAAAGTAAAACATTTTTATGGGATAGTGTAAGTTTAAAAAAAATCGATCCCTGCTCAAAAATATCAAAGCTTATTCAAGCAACAAAACTGGCACAAACCACCTTTCCACTTCCTCTCCAATCTATTTCAGCATTCCCTAACATTCATAATTTATCCTTCAGCTGTTCAGCCTCTCTTGTTTCTGCAGTGTGTCCACTGTAATCTATTGTAATCTAGTTTCCTATGACTCTCGAGCTCTTGCTCTTTTCCTCCATCCTGTCTCATTTTTCCTTCTATTCGTACAGTGTATAATCTTATATCAACCCATCACAGTCACGCCGGTTGTCTCTTGTCACTGCTCCAAATGCTGTCACTGAAGCAAGAGATGTAAGCACAGTGTAAAGTGAGGAGGGACAGGTTGCTTAGCAACGGTTGCCAAGCGACGGATGCGGGAGGGGTGCAGTGAACCGGAGTTAAGAGTGGGGGTGTCATGGCAACCAAGGTTTCGCACTGTCTTATTAAATGTGTCGCAATAGAGGAGGGCTCAAAGTGCCTTTGTAGGGTGATGCAGATCATTGCCGTGCACATTCACATCTGTTGGTACATCCAAATATACAGATACACAGGCACCTTTTTAAAAAGTCAACAAAGTCTACCATGTTATAGATGCTACTGTCAAGGGTCACTGTAAAAAAATAAAAGTTTAAAAGCAGCAAACCTTCCAAATGGGTTGTGTTCACAACTAGTCGAAGCAATTGCTAAGAGCTAAGACACAATTAGTCTGTTCTCAGCTGCACCACATAGTACCTGACTGCCTCTGGAAGCAGCACAGAACTGACACTGGATGTTTCATGGATTGTCCTTCTAAGGGTCAGCAGCTGCATAATTGCATTGGATCACCATACATGATGCTAATGACTGTCTAAAGTGGTGTTAAGAACATCACCAGATGACCTTGATGTAGTAGAATTTTTTTTTGGTAATTCTGACAGTCTGAAGGACAAATCCGGGTTTAGTGAAAGCTAATAAAAAGGTTCAAAGTACTTTTATTTGTATCAACTTGTTTGATTAGTGAAACGATCCGTAGCCTGCCTGCAACCCCTTTAAATGTCTTTAATAAAATTAAGGTAGACAGTGTGTACCACTACAATAACATTCAGTTGTGGTAAGTAACATGATAAAACACAATAATTAACATACATTACAATTTAATCATGTAAAAAATGGTTATGTTAGAATGTCACTCCAAACAGTGGTTTGTAATCTGCAAAAAGCTTTTAGCCAACGCTGCATTTCAGAAGGTCAGAGCAGGAGATCTCAAAAGAAAGAGGACGGAATACTGCTGAACAGTGAACTCAAGCAGAAACGGGTATATGATGATAAATGAGATTACTAGTCTACATAATAATAATACCAATAATAATAATAATATAACATTTCTAACGTCATATTTATCTGTTGAATAATGCTGTTACAAAAACAATAATTACAATGATAATTATCACTATTACTATATAATATTTTAATTCTATACAGTTTACCAAGCATAATGTAAGGACTGCTGCAGACTGCCAGCAGACAAAGCAACGTATATTATAAAGTCTGAGCAATTAAGGGCAAACTTATGATTATTAGTCTTACTAGATTATTTAACCACTACACTGCTGCTGCCCGATGACAATCAAAATTTTAAAAAGCTTCAGGTTGTAAATCGTGTCCCATGATCTTTACCAACTTTCTGATTCAAGTAAGTTTCAGCCAAACCCATAGGTCACTTCTCAAAATCAATGTGTACCTCTGCACAAAACAACTGCCAGAAAGACGAAAGGTTTGGGTTAAATGTTCAGAGCCCTGACCTTTACCGGTGAATACAGGTGGAAGGGTGGGCACATCAAAAAATAAAAATAAAAATACACACACTATATAAGCTTGTGGAGTCAACGATGGTAAAAACTGTGTGTGAGACATAAATTATTCTGGAATGAAGCATCCAACAAGCTCATAGCCAGGTGTTCACATACTTTTGGCCTTACATTTTCAACAGTTTTTCACCTTTACTGAACATAGAAACTATTTTTGATTCACCCGCATAAATAAACTGGATTATTTAAAATAGTTAAATATCCATTTTATTAGGGATTTATGCCATTTCACTTCAGCCTTTAAGACAAAAGTGTTAATTCATTTAGAATTTTCATGCACTCCCCCTAGTGGTGTACATTTCAGAATTGGATGTTTTAAGATCAAACAAATCTAACATAAACTTTAATATCATTGATTTTATAATGGCTGATCATTCATGCATGTGACTTTATGATACATCTTAGTCTACCACTGGAGGAAATGCCCAACAAAATGAAATGCTTAATCTGTATGTTAGCCTACCTTTGTAGAGAATTTTAAATTGCTTTCAACGACCAGCAGCATTTTTACTTTTTAAAGCTAAATGCAGCACATCATTGTCCAAATCTAGTCTGACACTCGTTGAGATGATTTAGTACTACAGGCTCTAAATCTGTGATCACATACCATTATCATTAAAACTTCACTAATGAATATAAAAGCTTGTAAAGCTAGGTGGTTGAACTTTTTAGTAAAGGAAAGTTATCTGAGTAAAGGTCATTCACTCTGTGGCACTCTGTGACTAAATTTACTGTAGATTTAGTTGAATAAAACTAGCAAAACAATTAAGATGACTAAATTATGACTAAAACTAAATGACATTTTAGTCAAAAGACTATGACTAAAACAATCATCTGTCATGGGTGCTTGCATGGTGCAATAGAACAGTTAAGGTTGTCTACAACCACTGGAATCTTGGAGTGATCATAGGTAATATCAGGTGGTCGGGAGTCTACATGCAGACCCACAGCAACCTTAACTAGGATAAAATAGTGAGGAAAAATCTTAGTATGTTGTGCTAGCATGACCGAGCATGACCCATGGTAATACGTCACAACATCTAGCCTGAAAAATCAGTTAGCTTAGATGTTCAGATTTATTTTCAGGGTTCTGAGAAGCAGCTACATAACCTGATTTAAGCTTGACCTAAGACCGGATTAAACCTTTATGTTATGTGCGTGTGCACCTCCAACACACACACACACACACACACACACACACTCACTCAACTGAGTGAAAAGTAATTTGTGGGAAAAAAAAATACAATAAAAGTACATTTACTGCAATGCACTTTGATGCTTCTACTTGAGTAAAAATGCAACCTTCAAGTAATTATTTTACCAGATTACTCCTGTTTTTACTTAAGTAAGGAGCTTGTGTACTCCTGTCATCTCCGAGTCTGACTGAAAGGTGACTAAGTATTATTGAGCACGTCCAAAAAAATCAATTTTCAATCCCTGGGTCAGTAACACACCACAGACACACATATATATTATAAGGCATCAGCCATCCAACCTCAGAAGTAGCCAATCATGCATACGTATCGGTCATATATTGCACTTGTACTGGTTAGCCGACAAAACTCTAACAAACCCACCTTGGCTGCATAGCCCCACATATCTATTCGGTCTTGTAACCTCTTCTTACACTCAGGCTGGAGTCTCACCCGCTTGTCCTGAAGAGCATCCATTAAACACGACATCTCTGGAGAAGAAAGAGAAACCGTTAAGTCTGAAAGAAGGCTTGGGAATCGCCAAGCTGGCTAGAACAATACAGTACTCACGTCGTCCACGTCCGGGTGTGATTGCCGCACACTGGTGCTTCAGGTCCAAGGCACAAGCTGTATGCAAGACAGGATCTACAAATATGTCTGCTTTACTCTCTTTTAACATGTTTAAAACCTCCTAGAAAGAAAAAAAACATTAAGAAAGTTCAGTTTGATTTTTAGACATGTTTATCCAAAGCAACTTACATTGGTTAAGCTATACAGTCTGAGCAACTGAGACTTAAGGGTCTTGCTCAACAGCCAAACACAGCACCAACCTGGGAGGTGGCACATGAACCAGCGACCGTAACCACTACGCTACGGCTTGCCGTACATTTTGGGTGTTTAAAAACCAAGTGCAGTCTCTATAAATCTAATCTATGATATCAGGGAGAAAACCGTGTAGTTTGAACTGGGCATTAGATTGTGCTGGCAGAGCCACTCAGAGGTGCAGGATTAAAAAAAAAAAAAGAAGAAAAAAAGGTGAACACCAGAGCTAAGATCTTAAATAAATTGTGCCAGCCAGCTTTGCAGTGACATAAACAACGATTGGCCTGTTGTTCATATAAGGGCGGGACTAAACCCGGTTAGGATGCTCTCATGACTGATGCGTTTACGACCTGTGGCTGATTCAATCACAACGCAATCAGGCAAAAAACTGTACACACTAAAAGTTGGAAGGAAATGTAAGCAAAAAAAATATTAAAAGAAAATAGATAATTAAAAAAAATCCTACCTTCTTGCAGGCATCGGATTTGAGCTTCAACAGGTTGGTCTTTAGGCATTCTTCCACCTGACCGGTCTGTTCCTGAGCGGCGGCTTCCTCCGCACACAGGTCTGTAATCTACGAGACCATCGCCAGGAAAGGAATCAGTAATGCATTGTGTTTGGGTATGTCTGTGTCTGGCCTTGGGTCAGTTTTGACCAACCAGCCTTTAAGCCTACTTTAATTATGTTTTTTCCACTAATTTAAAAACTGTAAAATTATTTAAACCTCAGAAGCAGACTTTATACAGTTAAGGAGAAAATGCTTTTTTTGTATCTATCATCTAGTTAAACCTGATTTAATTGTGCATGTGTGTGTGTGCTAATGAGTTTCAGTAAGCCAGCGAGCACTCTTAGAATATATATTTATTTTGTGGAGGGGGAGGGGGTGTTTTTATTCAATTATCAAATTAGGGTAACTACCTGAAAGGTGATGAAGAAGTGTTGTATTTATAAATCTTGTATGTAGCATATTATTAAATGTAGCATACTTACTTGCTTGTTTGTGTGTTTACTGGGATTTTAACCGCATATTTTTTGGGGAAGTCAGTTTCTCCAATTCACTGGCTTAAGTGGACATGATTGATCATTGACTCACTGTGATTAAGATTTTTTTTTTACATAGCAAGTATCTATCAACACATCCAGTGTGCAGGTGTCAGCATCATGCTCAAAGAACACGGCCATGTGGAGATATCAGGTATATCTTACAATAAGCTTAAATCAAGTAATTAAAAGATTCAGGATTTGAATATATAAATAATTTAAAACGGCCTGGTCATTTCCCTCAGACACATTGCTTCATTGCAGCAGAGTGCTCATTAGCAGCTTTTTTACTTTCAGCATGGCTGGAGGTTTGTTATACTATCTCTCACAGCATGTGGGCAAGAGAGAAGACATCTATTTCGGGAAAAAGCAGTGGGTGTTGGAAGATACACGGTCTAATTTGCTAATGGACTCGGGCTAAAACTCGAAGGATCAGACTAACCTCTTTACTGCAATGAAACTGAAGCTGAGGATCGAGCCGGTAGTCCAGAGCCGACTCCTGTAGGATCACCCTAATCTGATCTTCACAGCCTTGAGACAGTCGCTGGAGACGAGCAAGGTTCGATGTTACAGAAGAAAGCACAAAATTACTCCCATTACGACATACACTCACACCGTTACACTTGTATTAAGACTCTGCATTCAAATGATTTAACCTCATCGTCCTGATACTGAAGGTATTATTTATTAATTATTTTAGCATCGTGTCTTATACACTTAGGTTACATTCATGACGGGGCGGGTAGGTAACTGGGTACATAAACAGAATCAGTTCACAAGTTCAAAGTCAAACAGTCTCCAGACTTGTATGTCTTTGGAGTGTGGGAGGATAACATACAAACTCCACACAGAAAGAACCCAGACCAAGTCTTGAAAATGAACCCAGGACCTTCTTGCTGTGAAAGTATTTAAAACAAACTTGCATCAACCTTTAATAGTCTTGCTTAGCAATTACATTACTGATCTGCTCATAAATGACTGTGTGAACTGTTATTTACTTACTTGCTCCAAAGTCTGATGATCTACCTAATGTAGAGTACAAAGTATTCTGTAATATATGCGATATATGAGGAAATATTCTGCTCCCTGTAACTGGGCATGAGGAACAAAAGACCTTTTAATAGGAACCGTGTTTGCATTGCGTGAGCAAGCCTAAAATAAATGGCTGATTAATAATTAAAAGCTTTTCGTCTGCCCTTGTGTATGACGACACCAAGTGCTCACATTTGTCAAGAAGTGCTATTACAAACACAATGGTACCTTAAAACTCGTGTCAGTCGGTTGTGGGACCGATGTGTAAAGGCTTTGAGATTCAAGGTACTTTTTTCACATAAGGATGAATGGGTAACCTGATAATGTGTTCCATGGTACAGAGGAACTGCATATATTTTAGGGGGATGTGAAATAATGGGGTTGTTTCCGACTCATACACAGTGACAAGGTAACAAATACTACATAAAACACAGAAATACTATTAAAAAAGTTCAATAAAACTCGCACTCCAGTTTAATGAAGCAACAATCAGAGATCTTCCAATACCGTATTTCTTAGAGAGTTCAGTTAAGGTGCACTCACATAAGCGGCACACACTGCACACTTGTCGTCTTGGGCTTGCAATTATTGTGCCACAGTACTCGAATCACAACAAACCTCTCATGTGAATGCTCCTAAACGTTTACTACTCGATCCTTTTGTTGTAATACACTCGCACATACTCGTTGAGTTTAAGGGAAATGTTGAAATTAAGGGCTCAAAGGACGTTGCATTACAGGGTAGCAGTGAAAATATGAATAAAATTTTAAATAAAAAGAATAAATAATTCCACCAGAGCATCAACCTATTAACTAATGGTAATAAATAAGTTAGACTGGACACACTCAGAGTTAATTACTTTACTTCACATAACTGAAAATGGTTGACCAAAAGTCCACATTCAGATAACCAATCAAAATGAAATTTTGGTTATTTTTATTTAGAAAAAAACCCTCACTTGTTAGTGGTTCTTTTATTTCTCACAGGGAGCAGTAGTGCTAGAGTTGTAAACACTTCAATGAAAGACCTTCTGAAATCACTCCCTCAGGATCAGCCCTTGACTGCTGGATGCCCAGCTGGGCTGATAGCAAATGCTTTTGACTTGCGATGTGAAGATCTTAGTAATGGGTAAGACACTGCTAGTATGCTTTCTAAGAGGTTATTTACGACGGATTCCTGCAACATTACGCTTGTGCATCCCAGTACCTACCACTGCCAGGTTTACAAAAAAGCAAAGACAACAAAATGGATATGGATAAATAATGTGCACCTGGTCAGCAAATTTGATCTTGAGGCAGGCTATGACTTTGCCCTCCAGTTCCTTGTCATCGGTGGCTTTGTTGACGATATCCTGACAAAATTTAGGAATATCGGCTTTGCAGGCCTTTCGGAGTACAGGATTAAGTCTGTAGTCTACACAGTTAAAAAAAAAGGTGACGTTAAGTTTGTCATGTATTCAATTAGGTAACTGGATAAGATTAAATTCTTAAACAATATAAGCAGTTAGAATTGTGTTTAAATGTGCATGGACAACTGAATCAGAGCTGGTTGGACATCCAGGTTTGAAATCGGCTCTATCTAATCTGGAGATATTAAATATTAAATGTGTCTGAAAGTTTGGGCCCCATTTAGACAAACCTAAAGGTCAGAAACTAATGAAAAATAAAGGCCTGGTGTTCCAATTCATCCCAAACGTGTTGAACTCTCCTGTTATGTTAAGAGTCAAATTGACCCGTATCTTAAGGTTTCAAAATGTCATGTCCGAACTGAACCCTGATCTGTGAGAGCTATATTAATATTTAGGAAATGACTTTGGTCCTGTTGGTAGTGAGTGCGGTAATATTATCTGAACCAGATTTTTTAAATTACATTTATTTATTAAGATTTTAACATTATGTTTTACACACTTTAGTTCATTCATGACAGGACAGGTTACAAGATTCATCAGTTCAAGGACAATTTTCTCATTGCATGTCTTTGAAACCAGGGACACTAATTCACTAATCATAGCATTATTTCTGACCCAAAAACCTCAGATTAAAAATGAACATTATTTAATAATTATGTGCATTTATTTTACTAAAAACCAGAAAAGTGCAATGGATGAGAATGTTATTATGTTAATTCATTATAAAGACTTATCTTTCACATATAGTACTAAAGGTTTTTTTATATGACTAAAATGTTGCTGTGGTGGGTTTTAACAAGCACACGATTGAACGATGTCATAATTTTTACATTCTACTGGTGGTAAGTCAGAGTATTTATACATTTACTATATAAATCATTCCACACATTAATTTGTTAAAAGTTCAATATCGGTGTTGGTACTACTGGCCCTGTATTTACTTGGTATCGGATCAATACCAGAACCACTAGTCAACATCTATTTCCCCACATAGTGTATCTATGAGACAAGAACAGGTGCAGTGTTGGAAAGATTCACTGTTAGTTTACCTGTGCTCTGAGTGATCTGTCTCTTGGTGATGGTCTGTTTGCATTTTGGGTCCATCAGCTCATTATTCTTGTTCTGTTTCAAGCACTGCAGCACATTCTTGGCATCCGACTCTGTACAGAAACGCTGATACAGGTACGAGGCGGGGGTGGATGGTGAGATAAGGATATTGAGAGGTAAACACAAAGAGAAAAAGGGGAATTTGAGAAGGAAAAATACTTTTTTTCTGTAGCACGGCAGCAACACAATCATGGATCGGTGACATATTTGAAGGGGGCAGATCATACAGTAGAACGATAGCGGTAGCTCAAGCACTCCAGCAGTGAGACTGCGACCCAGGAATATAAGCTAAAAGCTATCTGTGTATGTGTTCGACTTACTAAAGGTTATCACAGGAATCACACCTGGTGCTACCTTAAATTTCAGAAATGGCTGTGAAATGGTCAAGATATTTTAGCATAGCACCAGAGTAGACATTGTGGGGACTGACGCAGGTTGCACAGCATGCACTGTATCTGATTTGTCTTGTAAAACATACAATATTGAATGTTTCCGCCTATACCTGCCGAGTCTTTTAAATCCCGTGAATCTGTGGGGTTGTACAATACTGGATCTGATAAAAGACAACACATTCACTTCACGTGAATATTCTGTGATGTTTTATCAGTGTTGAGTTCCCACATACAGCCATACTGTCTACAGAGGGCTGGGCTAAGCTCTATGTGACTCCCCAAACCCCTGATAAAAGCTAGGGGACAAGATGCAGAAAAGAGTACACAAGAGAAGCAGATCCATAAATTATAGATTTTCATCCATAACCAAGTAAATCCTGATAACTTGGGCATGATGGAAATGTGAAGCATTTATTGTGGTCACATAATCCAGTACTGTAGTTTATTACCTAGTAAGTGAACTAACGATAAGCACATACACCTTTGGAGATGCTTAAAGCCATCCGGCTGTTCCTTCAGCCAATGGCCCGTACTAATGAATAATAAGGACTCTTGCAGGCCCCTTATCCAACCACCAGGTGTCATTGTTTCACCAGTAATGAGACAATACCCAATCAGGCCTCGAAGATAGGACTGTATGATCACAATGTGTGATTAATACAGGAATGTGTTGCTTTGTTTGGATTTATTGCCATATCGGCATCATACAGGCTATATTTCTGACAGAATGTAAACAAACTGTACGTAATTATTTGCTTTATCAAGAAGTTCTCAACCCTATGCAAGTGATCTCTGATGGCTCTCTGATGAAGAAAAAGTATAGTTAAATCCAGATCACACCAAGTCTCCCGGACCCTCGCGGGTATTCACATCATTTACCACCACAACATAAGAATCCTCATTTAAAACGTTCAAATGATGACAGTACAAATAGCCAGTAGACGAAGATCGAGGCTTTTTCTAACCTTAATCATTTGTTTGCAGACTCTCATCAGTTGGTAGTCCAGCTCAGGGTCCAGCATCTCCATCTCCTGCAGTTTAAACACCCTCTGATGGCAAGTGTGAGACAGCTCCTGCTTATTCTCTTTTAAACACTCAAGGACCTGAGTGGGGGGAAATGAGAGAGACAATACTACAGTGCAGTTCATACAAATCAACACAACACTCCTATTTATCCAGGCTTGGGACTGACACTACAATGCGCTGCTTTATGTATCCTAGTGGCTGCAAGTACCTACAGGACATATTCAGTGTCGCCAATTAACCCTGGTAGCATGTTTTTTTGCCTGTGCGATGAAATCGGAGCACCCGGAGAAAAACGTGGAGATAAACTCTGCACAGAAAGGACCAGGATCGCTCTACTTTGGAGGTCAAACCCAGGGACCTTCTTGCTGTATCACACCCACTAAGCCACCCTGTCACCCCCATCTAAACATCTTTTTTTTTTTTTAATTACACGACATTAAATTACACGTACATGTTGAATGATTCTTATTAATGGAATAAATGGAAGCTACAATACACAACACAGATTATGTCTCTCACTGTGGACATGCACCTAAGATGAAAATTTCAGACCCCTCCATGATTTCTAAGTGAGAGAAGTCGCAAATACTTATTTATATCACTGTAAACCTACAACACTCAGTGATGGTTCCAGGCTTCATGTCTCAAAGACGAAAATTCTCGCCTGCTTTATACTTTGACATCTTGGCCATGTTAACTAAGTAATTGCTAGTTGAGTAATTGCAGTAACATTGATAGGATTGTCTCATAGTGCAGACTGACCAGAAAATGTGAGGTGGTTGAAGGCGTGAAAGAAACTTACCTGAGCATTGCCGAACGCAATAGCGGAGCAAAACCTGTTGATGTCCTTCTTACATGCATCATACACGTCAGGGTCCAAACGAACATCCTCCGACTGCGAGAGACGGAACATCCGACAGAGAAATTACATTTTAATGTTTAAATGTTGTACTTCCAACCATTTTATTCTTTACAAAATATAATACCTACATTGCATTGTAAAGCCCAAACCTCTCAGATTCATTAATTGTTCCCCAGGATTATATGCTGCTCATCAGCACACACACTGATCGCTCACCACATACTTTTGGTCCCATATGCCATCAGAATACTGATCATGTAGTCATATGTTTGATGACAAATAATTAATCAAATGATCAACAACAGCAATGCTGGGGATTGGAACCCATACTGTCACAAGTAAGGCTTCTCACCATTTCCAGCTCTTCCACTTTCAGCTGCTTACGACACTTCAGGGATACACGCTGCTCCTTTATTTCCTGTAGAGTGTCATTCCTCACTGTGGTGCTCAAACAGATCACGACATCTCCCCTGGAAGAAAAGTAAACATCAAGCAAATGTGACAGAGCAAAATAAAGAAAGGGAGAAAGAAAGGAAAGAAAGGAAAAAAGGAGAAGAAAGTAAAGAAGAAAATTAAGGAAAGAAAAGAGGAAAGGAAAGAAAAAAAGTAAAGGAGAGGAGGAGAGGAGAGAAGAAAGGAAGGAAAGAAAAGGGAAAGGAAGAAAGAAAAGAAAGAAAAGAAAAAAGAAGGAAGAAAGAAAAGGGAAAGGAAGAAAGAA
>JAYDZG010000009.1:9697053-9707442 GCA_034509265.1 Microcambeva bendego | reverse complement strand
ATATTTGTTTGGTAGCCATTTAATAAATTCCTCGGTTGTCTCTGCATCCTTGTGTCCGCCTATCTCTCCTCATAACAATCTAAGTCTATCTTTCTATTAAAGCAAACATTTCTAATCCTATAACATGATTAATCGCTGGAATAATGAATAGAATACTCGATTACAAAAAGAATCCATAGCTGCAGCCCTAACCAGGTGAAAGATGCAGTCGGTTACAAAACATGTGTCGGAGGGGGTTGCCAAAGCCCTGCAACAGACTGGCACCCTGTCCCACCCAGTGTTTCCTAGTCAAACCAGACAAAAAATGGTATTTACGTCTTTTCATTTCAATATTTGTTGCCTTCATGTGCACTTTGTGAGCCTCTGGAGTAGCAGAATAGAACAATGGAATGTCTATCATATACGTATGTATTTCCCTTATTAACGTATAGATAATTACTATGAAAAGCTTTTTTATTATATCCAAATTGCTTAGAGGCTGAGTCTGAGCGGAGTCAGCAGTTTAATACTGGTGATCACATATCGGAAGAGACCCTGTCCAACCTTCCCTCCCTGAAATGCAGCCAGCTGTGTCAGAATAAAGGACCAATCAGGTAGATGAGATTCAAATATGTTAAATTGGTCTCCTAACATTTTACACTTATATAAAATCCAAACTCAACAGTAACATGATCGGCATAACAAATATGGGCATTCATATCGCCAGACATAGTAACATGTTCAGAGAAAAAATATATAAATTATATCACTTCATGTTATTGTATATTTTATTCTTAATATTTTGCAGCATATAAAATTAATAAATGCAGCATATTAAATTAAATATACAGTCATGGATAAGAGACTACTTGAGTGGTATTGTTCTATTTATTCTTATTCTAGTTTATAGAATTAAAAAACGGCTCATTTTGGTCAAACACACACCCAAACATTTTTGAAGTGGTCTCTTATTTTTTCCACAGTTATATATTATATATCACCACTTATAAATGCCAATAATGTGTAATCCATCCATTATCAAACACATTATGCATCAAACCTGTACAATGCCAATGATGTTTTAACTGCGTTCTTAACTCTTATCCTAAAGTTCTTACCTTCTGTAACTGAGGCTCCACCCTCCATATTCTCAAAGTCTGATCTCTGGACCAGGTCACCAGCTGGCAGTCTTTTGAACCTAAAAAAATATTAAGTTGATTCATTTTTGTCTTGTTTGCTTAGAGCTAAACCATAGAACAAAGAACTGGATCACCTTCGTTCTGAGGTCTCCACTGAAACTCGAGCACCACGTCATCATGCCCCACAAAGGCATGAACAGGACTGTTGAGATCCAGTGTGCTCCAGAGCAGGAGGCTGTTCTCTCTTCTGAGCTGTGGCACCATGACGGTCACCAGTCCGTTTGAAAAAGGCTGAACGTAAAGCGCATTGTGGTCAGTTTTAATGGAAATCTGGTAAGGACTCGTTCTAACGCGTCACATCGTTATTCGGCCATTAAACGAATGGGATGAGGCGGCACTAGGGAGTATTTTGAGGCACCTTGAACGTTCCTAAGATGCAAGACACACAAAAACACACACATACACAAACACACCCACACACATGCCAAATTCACCTAATCTAACAGAAACGATCCACACAGAACTTTTTTTGGCGCTTTCAAAACATACTTCAAAACATTATAACACAAGATTATAAATAGAATATTTATTTTGCGGTTTGTTTTAAAAGACGTCTTATTTGATCTCGTATGTATTTACTTTTGCTCTTTATTAAAGGAAAATATTTCTAATCCGATTACTCGATTAATCGTTGGAATAATGGATAGAATACTCGATTACAAAAATAATCCATAGCTGCAGCCCTACCAAGCAGAAAAGATGCAGTCGGTCACTGTACACGTGTCGGAGAGAGAATGTGTACGTCATGGCTCTAGTGATGGAAAATTTAAAGAAGGTAGCAAACAAAATGCGAAGATCATACCGTGTATCTGGCCTTCCAAACAGGCACTTGGCAAGACAAGATATTGAGGTACTTCCGAGGTTGTCTGTAGTCCCAGAACTGCACAGTTCAACACAATAAAAATCCAACAAATCCATCAAAACAATTATACGGTTAATGCTCATAACGTTAACCATCAAGATGTTAATTACTACTTACTCTGACTGAGTTGTCCTGGCTGGAGGTTGCAAGTATATATTCATTATCAGGGTGCCAGTCTAAACCATGAATCTTAGATAAGTGGGCAGCTACATATTCGACTGCTGTGTTAGGTTTCTGAAATACAAAATACAAGCACTGATTACAAACACCTTTCAGAACTAGGGGTGTGACGAGATTAAAACGTGACGATATTTCTCCTCAAGATTGAACCTGTCTAGCGGGAAAAAATGTGTAGTATGGATTTTTTAGGGATCTGGCAACACAGCAGCAGCTTTTCTACTGTCTCGACAAAAAAACGGTTCATTACTAAGTTTCATAATACATTAGCGACATCTGGTGGCCAAAAGCTCAAAGTGCTTTGTGAATCCCAAGGGAAACATTTTTGGTGTTTAAATAAAAACATCTGACAAAACTATCTTGTGGACATGCATGCATAGTTTGCCAGCCTCACAGAGAGAAGGTCCTGGGTTCGATCCCCCAGTCACCCATGCGCAGCTTCCCTCCACGACTCCAGATCCCTATCCTGACCAAGGATATATAGTATACCTATAGCTTCTTTTCAGTGACAGGTTCACACAGGCAGTTGTATCGCAGATACAGAGAGTCACAAACTAAAATCCATTATTCGCTCTGCCTTGAATCTGCATGTGCCTTCAATCAGCCAGCAGAGGCCGCAATTTCCACAGTACGGTGGTCAGCAACTGCTACATTTCTTCATGTCACTGATTTGTACCATCATTTTGCTTAATAAGAAAATTAAAAAGCTCTATCCAGTGCCTGTCAGATATTCTCTCACTATTTACTCTCATTGTTTGCGTCCCGGTTTGTCCCTGAACAAATAATTCATTCATTCAGTGCACCAAACTCACCCTTTTGTCCCAAATTCTGACGTCTCCGTCATGACTGGAAGCCAGGCAGTGTGGGTTCCTTTTGTTCCATTTCACCTGAGAGGCTCCGGCTGCATCATAAAAACAAACAGAGCAGGAATTTTGTGTTAATTTAGGCGTGGCGCTCAGTCGGTGCACGCAGTGGAGCATGTTTGAAAGAAGGATGGCCAACTGCGGTGCTCTGTTTCTCGCTGTTGCATCATGGCCAAGCTGCCAGCTTGAGCAGTAAATGAATAAGAGGGGAGAAGCTCAGTACTTTGTGCGGGCCTCATTGTGAGAATCCACCACTGGTCAAAATAAAGATGTGACGAGTGGCTCTACATGTCATAGATGTCGAATGCTCTGCGGTCTTAAGTGTCAAATAACAAACTGAAGATGCCAGAGTCGAATTGGAAATTGAGTTCAATCAATTCTAGCTGCTTTAGACAAGAGCTGGGCGGCATATTGCATTTATCGTTGTGCATAACACTTTCTCTAGTGAGTGAGCGGGTAGGCACACATAGGAACTGAATCACTGTCCGAATAATGACTTAAAAAATGAATTATTCACTGGAATCGAATCAGGGAGCTGTGTTCTTATCGGTGATTCAATTGATTCGCTCACTCAATGAACGAATCGGTTCAACTAGGCTTTGAAATTTGTTTTTACTTTCATCTCTGTGCAGTGAAATCCGTCCTCCACATTTTAACCCAATCCGGGCAGTGAAACGCACACATACAGACCGGTGAACACTAGGGGGCAGTGAGCACACGTGCACGGAGCGCTGGGAAGCCCTAGCCACGACACCCGGGGAGCAGTTAGAGGTTAGGTGCCTTGCTCAAGGGCACCTCAGTCGTGACCTGTCGGCTCTGGGAAACTAACCACCAGGCCACGGCTGTATGAAATAGATTTCGAGTGGAGGTTTTCATTAAAATTGGTGAACAAATGCAGTGAAATATAAATATTTATATTCTGGCCTTCAAGAAAGCAAAAGGATTGTATCCCTAATGGAACAACAGTTCAGGTAAGCAGCAGTTATGATGCTTATGTTGGTGCTGCTGTTTACCAAGCGCTTTTATTTTTAAATTATGGAAATGCAGAACTATAAAACTATTTTCAGGACTTCGGACAAACAAGATTGTGTCGGTTTGTTTGATATAAATATTTTCAGTATGAATACAACATGTGAATAAAAATGCTGTAAACTGACCGACTGCAGACAGAGCCCCCGTTGGTTTACGAGTGTCTCTGTGAAATCATTAAAGACAAGAAACAAAGAATGTTAAAGTGAAAAAGAAAGAACATTGAATAGTTTGAGCAATCGTGGTTTCATGCTTACCTTGTGTCCCATATGTAAATGTATGTGTCCACTGAACTTGTGACTAGAAATTCTGGCTCAAACCAGGACCAATCTAAATCGCTGGAATATAAGAAAAAAAAATAAAATCGTAATTCTCTATTTCCAAAGTATTTGCCAGACATGCTGGTGTGCCAGCTGAGACTTGAGTGGCTGATGGAATAAACGACAGATTGAGCAGAGTATCATCATCAAAGGAACGGTTTTGAGGTTTTGATCATCACCTATTGATGATTAAAGCATGTAGACCAAAACATGAAACAGGATATTTGGGAGAAATGATCTACAATCGCTGGCACTAACTAACTTCAACCCAACAGAAACGATATAGCATGACTTTAACTAAACATTTTATTTAAACACATACTTTAATGACGCCCAGATGACACAGTTGGATATTCTAATAGCACTCCAGCGCAGAGATTCTAAACTCCTTGGTTCGAAACTGGTCGGCTGGTCATCATCTATGAGCTTCATAAACAGAGCCTGCAGACTAATTGGCCACTATTCCTGCTAGCGACCGTGACGACTGGACTATGTGTGGGTGGGGTCTTCGTACGCTGCGTATGGACGCTGATTTGCAAATAAATAAATAACTTTAATATGTTCAGCAAAACGCGTTTCATTGTTATTCTATTACCTTATGACCCGCGTGTGGCCTTGAAGGGAAGTTTGGGTCTCTCCAGATCCATCCCGCCAGACATACAGGTCTACTCGCTGATTACTCTACACAAACAGGTATTAGCTCAATTAAACAATCCTGTCATTACCAAAACATTAACAATCTAAAAATGTAAATACAGTTGACGTAAAAAAAAACTTAAATACAAGATATGTGTTTTGTAGTTTTAAACCCAAGTAAAAACACTATTTTGATGGAACTGTGATGTCAGGCTCTTATGCCACAACCACCAGGGCAAAATGTCATATACTCTCAATGATATATGAGCATACATTTTAACCCTTATACATCCTGGTCTAAACTTTACGTTGCAGGAATCAAATTAGTTGTTATTAAATATTTACAAAAATCAATCAAGTTGATAAAGTAAAATTCCAGTGCCATGCTGTTTTATACATCTAAGAGATTACAAAGCATTTACTTACAGTCCAAATTTTTAGGGAATTGGAAGTGGGCACATATTCTCTATTTCAATATCATAACAATATCAAGGAAACTAAAGCCTGGAACACTCCCTACTGTTGAATGTAAACACTTTAGCAGCCGTGTTGTTCTACCCCCAAAGCTTAATCGTTTCCAAAAATTCTAACTGGCACCTGATTTTCACACTTACTGAGGCAGCAAATACGTGGGCTTCCGTTTTGTGTGGATTCCACTGCACCGTGCCGACGTCCCACTTGCTGTGACGGCCTATTTTTCGAGGAGCCTCGGTGGGAGCATCCAGGTTCACTACATATAAGAACCGTCTCCTGAAATAAGTGTGCACAGAGGTGTGAAATCCAGAGCAGGAACAGAGGACACAGTGTATGCATTTCACACCTACTAAAGGACATTTCAGGGGCATTCCGACATGCTAATGAGGCATTAGGAAAGACGGTACATACCCAGAAAGTACAGCATGGTGCCCGAGACAATCTACTGACATTGCAGTAGCCTAAAAAGAAACAAGATTAGACTTAACCATAACCTGTACAGTTCAACCAAAGCATACGTAAGTTCCCAACATCTGCACCAATAGAAGATCACATACCTCACAACTAAAGATATCTAATTCTAGTTTTATTTTTAGCAATACACTTTCTATTTCTGGACCTTCCTTTCCTAGACAGTAAATACGCAGTAGATTTAAGAATAATGTTCTATTATATAGTGTGTATAACATTTGCCAGAGCATTTTTGGCCATTTAACTAAAACCTTATTTGCCTGATTATTAACAGGCGCTTCCAGGAAATAAAAACAAAGCAGCTGAAACCATAATGCTCCCACCACCATGTTTTGCAGCTTCTGGTTCATATCACAAAGTGCAATGAAGGAGTTATTGTTCAGGGGCCCAGGGGTGCATTCAGTAAAAAAAAAAATAAAGTAATGTGGACCTTCAATTTGCAATGTGCTTTCTTCACACCAGCTTTCTAGCTTTAACTATTGAACCCCCATAAAATATGATAAATCACTGCAATCCCTTATGACCTATAGTGGAATTAGAACATGATTAAACCATTGTGAATTTAATAACAAGACCGTTTAACATGTTTGGGAAGGCAAATTGAAATGAGTCGTATTGATTTGTAGGGGATGTAAAGAAAGCATGAAAGCCATCAACCATCAATAAGCTGGAAGCTTTGGAGAAGAGGGTGAAGATTCTACAAAAGTGTCATAACTTACTAAAAGCACTAAACAAGTTATAACCAAGTCATTATATTAAAAAATTACCAATAATGCTCAACTTATGTTCACAGAATTGCTTGTATTCATTCATTCTATGTTTACTGAGACTTATTGTAGTAAATGTATTAGTGTCACTGAGTGTACCCTGGTCAGTGTGAATAAATGAATAAACCGTAACTAGGACTACACAGCCTGACAGGACTAAATTACCCTCACGCATAAGCTTTCTACGTAAATAAGGTGTTATTAAGGGTTATAACTGGATTGTGTATGTCTGAAGTGAGTACCTGGGCGTCTCTAAACTCCACCACTACATTCCCGCTGCTCCAGCGAGCCGCCATGATTCCTTATCCACAACATCAACACACGACGTCACTTCACGCGACTCATCTCGCGAGACTTTCTGTTTCGCGTGGATTGGCACGTGGAGAAGGAGTCCAAGATGGTCGGTACCATGGTGGATTATGTAGTCGCAGATGCCGGTGCTTTTCTCAAAAACGCAGCTTTACATGTAAGGATGAACACCATTAAATGAGAAAACGCGGTTAATATTTTTCACTTGTCATTTCTGGCGTTATGGCGGCTCAGTTGGTTAGCTAGCTTAGCTTCATGTTTTGATCGGCTGTATGTTTAACGGATGGCTTAAACATCTGTATTTCTGCATTTAATAGACGATCAAAGTCTATTAATTTAATATTTAATAGACGATCAAAGTCTTTTGCATGACTCGGTTAATGTGACAGCGAGTGAATCGATCGTTTAAAGCTCTGATTAGGGTCTTGATGGCATCTTAAGCACTTAAGTGCTTGCCAGAAAAGCAAACACACATAAACTGACTTGCTGTTCGGAACACTGTTCATAGTAACTGAAAATAAAAAGCATATTACTGTATAAGTGATAAATACTGTACTACATTTAGGGCTGGGGTGTGACGTCACGACCAGGCTAGCTGCGATATCACTATATTTATCATCCCTACCAAACGTTTATTTTCGTTACAGTAATGTTTGCTCAGTGTGCAAACAGTGATGTACTCATTAATTTCACTATGCAAAAGACAAGTAACACGTTTTTCTTTTTGTATTTGACTATGGATTTGTATCAAACCTTATACCTCGATAAGGCATAACATTCAGACTGCTGACAGGTGAAGTGAATAGCACTGATTATTTCACTGCATCTGGTTGTGGGAGGGATATATTTGGCACCAGGTGAACATTTCATCATCTAAGTTGACAGTGTTAGAAGCAGGACGAATTGGAGAGCACAAGGATTTGAAGTCTAAGGGCCAAATTGTGATGGCTAGACGACAGAGCATCTCCAAAACAGCAGCTCTTGTGGGGTGTTGCCAGTCTGCAATAGTCAGAATCTATCAAAAGTGGTCCAAGAAAGGAAAAGTGGATCATGGGCTGCCAGGATTCGTTGATGGACATGGTTGTGTCCGATCCAACAAGACGAGCTACTGTAGGTCAAAGTGCTACAGAAGCAAAGAGGTTAATCCTGGTTCTGATAGAAAGGTGTCAGAATACTCAGTGCATGACGATTGCAGGGATGTAACCACAAATCTGAACATTAAACTGTTGTGTATGTGTCGTTTTAAGGAAATTGGAAAAAATATCTACACTCTGAAGGATGTCGTGAATGAAATTCGGGATAAACAGACAAAGAAGAACTTGGCGTTTTTACCCTACCAGCTGAACTTCAAAGAGCCTTTTCCAGAACATGTCCGATTTGGTGAGTAAATTACAGCATTAGTTATTGTTTTGCATTGATCGGATAATGCAACAAATGTTCTGATTTAACAGTTTTAACATCTGCTCCGTTTCCTGATTCAGTTTCAGAGTTTTCAAAAAAGACTGGAGACTATCCCAGTCTGTCTGCAACTGACATTAAAGTGTTGGCGCTGACATACCAGCTTGAACTGGAGAATGTTGGAGCTGATCACTTAAAAAAAGAACCTGAAGTACAGGTACATTTAAGCAGTAAATATGTATGAATTTACAGAGGAAATGGGGGCATGGCACAGTAATGATCTTGCATCTTTTTTTACTGTAGGTTGAGGTACGCAACACACACAAGCATCCGGAAGCACCCGTTAATATCGCCGGATTCCACCTTCCCTCTAAAGTAGGTATTTTAAAACAGCTACCTGAAACGTTTATATAGATTGTCAAGTGAAACAAATCTTGCGTTACCTGGAAAATTATACCTTGGTCATTTACTTCATTGGTATTTTTCTTGAATTAGGTACACTGCTTACTTTTTAAAATATTAAATAAGTATTCTAAATAAAAATGTTCATTAAAATGGACAAATATTTGGGTTTAGTGAGCATATTCTTGAATTCCCCCCCTCTTTCTGGCTGATCTCATATTTAGGGGTCCTCACAGAAGATCTTTATGGTCTGCATACATAATATGGCACAGTTCTACGCTGGATGCCTTTGCGGACACAAAATTGCATTGACAACCCATGGCTAGGCTGTTCTACTATCTGTTATTGGTAAATGCTATTGAAATCATCGACGGTGTATTCAAATGGGGTCAAGGTTAAGTTTAGGATGAGTGGAATTATATTGAAGAGCTATGACGAGACAAGCAATCCAAAACTCAAAAGTTGCCATGTTGTGTTTTTTCTCCTAATGGTATGGAATCATCAAGATGAAAATATGAAATGAACTGAAACACAGATAAGATGAAATAAGCCATAACTGCCATGAAATGACACACATTTTAATATGGTGTAAAACCCAAGTTATATAAATAAACCTTAATGGCATGGTGGGTTAAAGGTAGAATTTAACAGTTCTGTGTTTTTGTTTTTTGGGGGGGTTAGTTATTCTCCACCATGTCTGTGCTTAATCTGTGCCATTGGCAGTGACGGGCAGTAAAAATAGCCAATGCTGTTTTGGCACAGTAGCATCATTCAGCATTATTATCTGTACCACCTCTATATGGTTAATGCAGCATCATTTAATATCAAACAAACAAAAATCACTTTGTATTTCAAACAGAAGTCCTCAAACGACCCACCTTCTGATGTTCAGCACGCTGTAGCATTACACGACAGCAAGCATTCAGAAAGCTCAGATTCCCAGCGTGCTGAGAGCTCAGAGTTTAACAGCATCCAGTTTTGGAGGGAACCAGTAGCTAGCATTGACGATTTCTTACTCGAATTGGTGGTGAGTGGGTTTGTTGTGCATGTGCTCGTGCAACAGTGTGGATGTTCAGTGCGTGCATGCTGTTGTGGTATTTCATTTTTCTGCATGTGTCAACATTGCTCAATAATCAAGGGAGTTAAATCGATGAACGCTTTATGATGTTGTTTACCAAATACTGAGTACGGAACACACTAACTCATCAGTGGTTTAATAAGATATTACCATGCAGCATGAAGTCAAAATGGGATGGGAGAATGTTGACACAACTGGTTTCAAAAAATATATATAAAAGTGTAAATCTTCAGAGTTTTTAAAGAAATGATAAGTACACGGGACATCATGTGGGTTGTAGCTTCAGAACTTTTTGTAAGTAGTCTATATTAAGTCCGATATAAAGCTGAAGCTATGGAATAACGTGTGTGTGTTCACCTGCTTGTGTGTGTTCACCTGCTTGTTTGTGTTCACCTGCTTGTGTGTTCCTGCATTGCTGCACCACC
>JAYDZG010000009.1:9622406-9634037 GCA_034509265.1 Microcambeva bendego | reverse complement strand
GTCCTGTATCTTAACCACTAGGCTACAACTGGCCTCTCGGTGTCAAGGCGTGACTCGACATGTTATGCCAAATTTGCTCACTTAAGCTTACATTAAAATTATACAAAAAATGTATAATTCTCAATGCTTTTCTCTTAGTCAATATGCACATTAATGCATTAAAGCTCAAAAGCTCATAACTTTGTGTTGCACTTTCCGACCTTCGTTCTAGTCCCCTGGGGACCAAGCCTTGGAGCTGCTGCAGCACCTTTGTTCTAATGACCTGGATGTTCCTGTTGGGCATATTGTACACACGGGCATGCTGAACGAGAGGGGGGGCTATGAGAACGACTGCAGCGTGGTGCGCCTCAGCAAAAACCGGTTGGTGAAGCAAAATCGAGATAAAAAAAAAAATTTTTTTTTTATAAAAAAAGTCTTTTATATATATATATATATATAATCTATCTAATCTATCTGTTTGTCTTTCTGTCTAGTTATATATCTACCTATTTCTTATCTATTTATCTTATCTAATCTTATCTATCTATCTATCTATCTACCTTATCTACCTTATCTACCTTATCTAATCTATCTATCTATCTTATCTATCTACCTTATCTATCCATCTATCTATCTACCTTATCTATTTACCTTATCTATCTATCTATCTATCTATCTATCTATCTATCTTCCTACCTTATCTATCTACCGTATCTAATCTATCTATCTATCTATATCTACCTTATCTATCTATTTATCTACCTTATCTGTCTGTCTGTATGTCTATCTGTCTATCTATTCATTCATCCATCTATTCTATCTATCTATTCCATCCATCCACTGATCCGTAATTTATCACTTAATGATTGAAACATTTTTTAACATTTAAACACAGGAATAACATCAGAAATGAATTATTAAAATAATATATTATGGGTTTTCTTAATCTCTGATGAATACATGGTGCACACACAACAACTAAGATTAATATTTTGGCTTTGTACCAGTGCTGCCAATTTTTTGTCCATGCCTATGATCAGTTACAATAGGTGACACTATTGTGTCCCTTTATATTGTTAGTCTTTGGTGTTCCAGAAAGCTCATGATCTTGCAAAGACTAACCCCCTAACCCACTTTTCATATTTACAGTAGAAAGACCAGCCACAACTCATTGACTTGTGGTGTGGAAAAGTATTAATGAATTGCTGTGATTCAGTTAATGTGAGATTCAGCATTAGAATTATAAACACAATGTGTCATTTATGCGCTCTGACTTTTTTGTGTAATCCACTAGTTTCTTTATCATCTCACCTACGGATCAGCAGGTTCATTGTTGGTCATGGATAAAGAGACACATGCCCAACGATCCGCAGCTTTTCTTAGAGGACGTCAGCTGGAAATACACTGGTGAGGCATTCTTATCCAGTTAAGTGTTCTGGCATTATTTTAACAGAGCATATTTACACTGATGGGCCGTGTCTGTGAGCACTCATACACTTGCTTTTCAAGATACTTGAAGCAGTTTGGGATAATAATTTGGTCCGTATCGGGTTCAGGTCTTATGCTGATTATATCTGCTGCATTAAACAAATCTACAAAGTGCTACTTTCTGACTCGTCAAATATCTGTTTCCGATAATTAAGCTCTCAATCTGATCGGCCCTCGTGCCATGGACGTGCTTTCTGAACTCTCCTATGTTTCGATGACTCCAGAGCATTTCCCTTCTCTGTTCTGTAAGGTACATACACTTTCTCTGTTTGATCTATACAATCATTTTGTAACGATGCCAAATAAGCACCACTGCAGTGATCGGTCTATCCTGCCAGTCCATGATCAGACATGTCTAATAGTGAAATGATTGCCTAGTGTTTCTTAATGGAAACCCACAGCAACACTGACCAGAATAAAGAGTTTGAGGATAATGAAATTTAAATAAGAATATCTAATATATGTTGTGGTTACTATAGGAAATGAGCGTGGGCTATGCCAATGGAATTCGAGTAATGAGTATGACTCATACTGGAGAGCCAGGGTTCATGCTTTACATCCCTATAGAGGTAAGCTACAATATACATACTGTGTGGCCAAAAATATGTGGACACCTGACCATAAGCTTTATCGACATAACATTCCAGAGTGCAGAATCAGCCATTGTGCAGCACCCCTGGAGTAGACTGGGTTCAAGGCCTTGCTTAAGGGTTGAACAGGGATAGACATTCCTAACCTTTTAATCGATAGCCCAAAGCTCTACCACCGTCCCACTCTGTTTCCACATACTTTTGGTCACAGTGTACATCTGTGGTTCTGATGTGTTTCTGATTATTATTTTTTCCCCCAGTATGCACTGCATGTGTATAACGAAGTGATGTCAGTGGGTCAGAAGTATGGGATCCGTAACGCCGGCTACTATGCCCTGCGCAGCCTGCGAATTGAAAAGTTCTTTGCCTTCTGGGGGCAGGATCTGGACTCCTTTACGACACCCCTCGAATGCGGGCGCGAGTTCAGGGTCAAATTTGACAAGGTTTGTAAAAGGACTAATTTCATTCTTGACCATTTTGCTATGATTCACAAAGTTATTATTATTATAATAAAACATTTGGACTGATTTTTCGATTTCTCAATTGCTGTTCATAAATCAACCACCAACCATACAGGCCTCTCGACCCGCCAGCAGAGGCCGCTCTCTCAGTACGTGATATGGCTTCCTGTAGGTGTTGGGATCTCAGCACTGGCCAGAATTGGAAATGACTAGATTGTGTGATGTGAGGTGCACAATGAATGTTGTTTAACACAGTGGAATTAAATACACAAAATATAAAGTCATGTATACAACTAACTGTTCGACCAGAATAAATACTTAACACGGTTAGCATGTAAATCTACCAGCACCGACGTCAATGCTGAATATTTCCTCTAGCAACTGTTTAAACTTTGCTTTACCGGATTATATTCATACTGTATACAACTTTTCGTTGGTTTAAGAACTCACAAACGTGGATAATAATTTTAAAACCAGACAAAATTAATTCATTAATTCAAAATGTATTCATAACGTATTTAGGTTTGTAAACAATCATAACATTTTTATTTATGCATTCACTTTATCTTACTGACATTTGTAAACAGATGTTTTTCCACTTCCATCTATGTTTCTTTTTTCAAATGCCCACAAAGCTCAAGTTGAATCATGGGATACGTTAGCAGGCCGCAATTGTACATTACTTGTATAATCCAAAAGGGCTGCCAAAGAAGTATGAGTACTATTCACTTCCCTTTTATTCTTACTAAGGTCTTCGGACATTCTAACTGCTCTCGCGTACATCTATACCATCTGTAGCCTAGTGGTTTAGGTACAGGAGTAGTAATCTGAAGGTCGCCGGTTCAAACCTCACCACTGCTTGGTTGTTGCTGTTGGGCCCTTAACTCTCATTGCTCAGACTGTATAATGTAACTATAATGTAACTCTGCTAAGTCATCTTTCATGTACTATCAAGTATGGAAGTATGCGATTCAGTGTGTCAGGAGTTTGAAGACCCCATTGACTTAGTCTTTTGCCCAACCATCAGAATTATCTGGTCACTTTTGTCTGCTGCAGTTTGCGATTGTTCCCACTAGAGGACGTCCAGCTGACCAATAGCAGAGCCGTGATTTGAAATATCCTGCTGTACCATTTGTTTAATGGGTTTTTCAACCAACACATGGTCCGGTGTCCACCCTACTCTATATACTACATAGTATTTACGATCATAAAACTTGTTTTTCAGAACACAGACTTCCTGGGTAGGGAGGCTCTACTGCAGCAGCGCCAGGAAGGCGTCACTCGCCGCTTCATCATGCTGGTCCTGGAAGAGCACGACGCTGAGCTGGACCTGTGGCCCTGGTGGGGTGAGGCCATTTACCGCAACGGAGAGCTGGTCGGTGTGACCACCAGCAGCGCCTACAGCTACACGCTGGAGCGCCACGTTTGCCTGGGCTTCATCAACTCGCACGGCCCGGACGGCACAGCCAACATCATCACGCCCGACTTCATCAACCGCGGCGATTACGAGGTGGACATTGCTGGCCAAAAGTACCCAGCCAAGGCCAAGCTGTACCCATTCAGCTCGCTCTTTGCCCAGCAGAGACGCCGCAAGGAAGACATGGAGCTTAGCAACTTCCAGGGCAAGTAAGGGACCCTGTAGAAGGGTCCGGATTACAAGAAGGGATTAGTAGAATGGATACACTTCATATTTTTCCTTCTTAATGATGCTCTAGTGCCGGTTGATCTGTTGTGGCTAGAGAGCTGCATATTGGTTTTGCAACATGCCTTATATAAAGACTTTTTTGGATCTTGCCAGTGCCATAATTTATTAAGCCAGTGGGTTTAATAAATTAATGGTTTATTTCATTGAAAGTGTAAATGTAAATTTCAAACATATTTAAATGCCAGAGTAGGCAAAAATATTCTGGTTTATTTGAGCTCTGCACTTAGTAAAGCACTTATAAGAAATTGGAACAGTCAAAAATGTCAATTAATAACCTAATAGCCTTTCCAGTCCTTTCCAGTAGCATAAATGGTCCAGCTCAGTAATGTCTGATGATACAGAGCATTCAAGCTTCAATGCAGGACTTCTAATCTTCTTTCTGGATAAACAGAAGGTACACGCCAATATTTTTATTAAATACAAGAAACAGTAAAAGCAATTTTCATAGATTTTATTTCCAGAGCATTTCAGGCGTTATTGTCTCTCATCACCTCTGGGTGGCAGCAGAGTTTCATTGCAGTCAAAACACTCATTTTCTACACTTAAATAGAAATGAATTCAATCCTACCACCCCCACTGGCCCTTGAAATTAGATCTTATATAACCGTTTAGTGGTTCCTCTTAACACTGATCCGAGACCGCTGAAATAAAGCTTAAGTAAGGTACAGTCCTATATAGAAATCCTATTGCTACTGACTTACCATATGTGCCCAAAGTAAGTGAACCCCTGACTATTTGGGCTCTTAGAACAACTGTAGTAATTCTTTTTTTTCCTTTATCTTTTAAAAAGAATGAAATGGATTAGCACAAACGAACTGCAAAGCCAGCACAAATGTCATATACTCTTATATTTGTTGTTTACGCTACAGTTATTTATGTATCAAACTATAGTATGTATTACCAGGATCATCATTAGGTTCATTTGGTGCCTAAATATGTCGGTACTGGACCAGTGTTCGTTATTGTACATTGTCTGCCGTGACTGTATTAATAAATGGCGCACTGGAATCACAATTCCGATATCATTTAAATAAGATCAGTTTTCTTTCATTTTTTTATTGGAAAAAATGCTCATGTAGTGCAATGGTCTATTATGCAAGCCAACAGCTGTGCTAAAGTATCGGAGATACCCTTTCTGATTGTTGAATTCATGTGTTACGGGCGTAATAAATCAATTTTAATTACATTAATGAAATTATTTATTCAGTTGTGACTTGTGAGAACAAGCTCATGGTTCGGCGTCTAGACACCTTTGCCATGTAGCGTAACTGGCTGTGTCTTGAGAGGAAGTGGCTGAAGCCTATTGGCTGAGACAGAATGTGCTCTGTTTAGGGTATTTCTTCCCTAACTTTTTCTCAAAAAATGAAATAGGGGGAAACACTTAGTGGAGTAGAGACTAGTGTGTGCAGGGGAAACTTAGTGGCGCCACCTTTTTAGACAGTGTCGTTGTGCAGAGAGGAATCGGCATGTCTGATTTGGCAGTAAAGGGCAGTAAAATTAAAGCATTTTCTTTTAAGTCATATACAGTCGTGCAAAAAAAATAAGAGACCACTTCAAAATGTTTAGTTTTTTTAATTTTGCAATTTCTCTGTGTGTGTGTCTGTGTGTTTCATTCTACAAACTAGAATAAGAATTATAATAGAATAGAAAAATACAACACATAAATTGTAAATCTGATAATTTTGAATTGGTCTCGTTTTTTTTTCCACGACCGCATTGCACCACCAGCTTTGTCACTTTTCACTTTGTTTCTTAAGTGCAATATTTTGGTGATGCTGAATGCTTCTGAAACGTTTGTTCAGTCTATATCAGGAGTCTCAGTCCAGTCTTTACCCACCCCATTATGTGCACAGTTGCCAAAGCTTCTTTTTATACATCATCATGAGCAGTATGTCGACAATCATGTAGGCACCCCGACCAGCCAGCAGAGGCCACTATTACAGTTTGTGAAATTGGAATTAAATGAAACAGAAACTTTATATGGGTCGTGTATTTAAAGTTCACTCTGCTGGGGCCATGATCACTTTACTTTTTCACTAGAACTTGGCATGTATCTGTGTGAACTGTTGCCCTTTTCAGTCAAAAGACCATGATGGAGTGGTAAAACACGTAAAAAGAGTTTAAAAACCAGTTTAGTCATGCTGTATCCAGGGCTCAGGAAAGTATTTCTTTATATACATTGGGACTGTTGACACAATGACTCAATAATTAAACCCAATAATTAGGTTGTGTGCCTAAATAATTTTGACCATGTACGATACAGTAATAAATCATTCGTCACTGGACTGAGAAGCTGTCATACTCGTGTGCTGATGTGTAGCTTAATAAACTTCGTATTGTTTATCTCAGTAAATGTTGTAGTTGTTTCTCTGTCAGAACAGTGGTCTGTCTTTGGTGGCTGTTTATTATAATTGTTTGAAGAAGTTGCATTAACCACAAACCGTTTTGTTAATTTCTACGGTTAATCTGATTTATGCTATTAGAGCAGTAACTGGGATCTTGAGAGCACAGATGGATTGATGTGGTCCCATGTGCTGATGTGAAATGTGTGTCTACCAGTCTTTTTGTTCCATTGGTCTCCAACAATCAAATGACTTAAGATTAGTGTTACTTGTAATATGTGTTAGTGTTTGTGTGGTTTGTCTTTCAGACGCTCGTTAGCTGTTGTATATTGAGAGAAGTGATTAACGGTGGTACTGATTTGAATCGTCGTCCAAGTGTCGGAGCTCCAACGTCTCGTACTGTGTAAACCGTGCTTGGTTGAGATCTTACAGCCCCCAAATGTGCAATAGAAATCAATCAATATTTTAGAGACTAAAACATTTAGCTATATTAAGGATTGATGATGGATCTTTAAAAGGTCTCGGCAAGTTTAGATTTGGGGAAGGGAAATGCTGATGATAGGATGAGGAGTAACTGGAGTAACCGGAGAGCTTATAGTCCCGATGCAGGACCATCTGACATTCACCTTCGTAGAAAATCTTTTTTTGCTGATGGCCTTTAGATACGACGACGGAAAAAATGTATCATGGACGAAAGGTGACTAGAAAAGTAACGTGTTTGTACAATTGTGAATACAGCGTTCCTTAAAATAAATAGGGTTTTGGATGTGCAGTTCACGGTGGTTGAAGATTATCTTTTATTGGGATTTTCCACTCTGTACCACTCTGGTGTCACTTCAAAAGGTGTCACTCTTCTGTGTTGTGTTTTGTGATGAGGTCCAGTCCAGGTCATAAAAAGAAACACAGATCATAATCAAATCAACTAAACTACTTAAACCCAGTATAGCTGGGATCCAGGGTACAGTGATGCCCCACAGTGAATTGTCATTGTGATTTGTTACTTCATTGTGCCTGAAGAAGACGTGACAGTAAAACGTTGTGCTGCATATTGAACTTGTGGAACATGTTAGATATCCCATGTTTTGTTAACACACACATGTAAAAATCACACTGAATAGCAACACTTCTGCAAATGTTCCAAAACTATTAGTTGTTTATGGTTGTTTTCTGTAAAGTATTTGCTTCAGATTGTACAAAACCGTAATGAATTTCCTATTCTCATTGCACTTCAATTATTTATTCAGCTAGACTTACACAGTGTTAAAAGTAAATAGCCCCTTTTTTCTAATTGCTTTTATCATTTTAATAATTATTGGATTTGTCACACTAAATAATAGCTGCACAATTTACCATCTTTAACATTTGGCATTGCCGTATAGAACCAAGTCATTCCAACACTTGGTGTTTTTTTTAATAATACATGAGTTGCTGCTCGGCTGTTGTGTAAAGGATGATGACAAAGGCTGATAAATTACAATAAAATGCTTTTTTAGATATTCTCAGCTTGTTTGAATTCTGGCTCTTTGAGCAAAACCTCAGCTCCATGCTAACACACAATCTTCTCATTACTAGTTCAGTACTTCACTGGCTGAGTTAACTCTGCCCTGATTTTACAATCCGCATGAATGGTCGAGTATTTTAATCTGATATTTACATTTACAGCTTTTTGCAGATGCCTTTATCCAAAGCGACTTATAGTAAAGTATACAGTCTGAGCAATTAAGGGTTAAAGGCCTTGCTCAAGGGCCTAACAGCGGCAGTCTGACAGTGGTGGGGCTTGAACCTTGTCCTTGTCCTTCGTATTACTTGCCCTATTTATTCCTTTATGTCCTTTTTACCCAGTCCAGTCATGTCTTTCATTACTGCTGCCACCCGTACCCTAATCATTCGTACAGCTGCCAATCGCATAGCGCCATCCGTGATCATCCAGTCCATGTGCAGGCACGTCAACCGGCAAGTAGAGTTCATAATTGTACCCTGCCGCCACCATTCTCCTTCCTTCTGTTTAGGCGCCAACTGGTCCATAGCACAGCCTGGATTTAAAATTGAGCGCTCGATCATTGGACTGTCATTTTCAATATTTCAAAAATGTGTTCTACACTTCCATTAAGTTTAATGATTTAAAATAATTCGGATTAACAAATTCTCAACAATCAAGAAAATTAAAAAGGGGGTAGTTACTTTTGTCGTCTTTATCTTTGTTGGTGTATCTCAATTTAAACAGCTTTTCTCCTTCATGAACTGAGACGTGTGCTCTATTTGAAGTATTTATACTCTGCTGTACAGCGTTTTAGTTTGACCTGTATCATTGGTAATAAAAGTGAGTAAATCAAATGCTTCTGTTTCTCAGGTGATTTATATTTACGTGAGATTAGAAACGTTATAATGGACATTTAGTCCCTTTGCTGCTTTTCCAGCATCTCACATTTAACACTCCAGCGCAGATCTAATAAGCAAATTCACAATAAACTGTTGACATTATTAAGACACAATAAGGTCCTGCTTTGTTGTTACAGGTATCTGGAGCCATGCTGAGGATCCACAGACCGAACACGATCAAGGTGGCCCCAAAGGTGCTTGACTGGAGTCTGAGGAATTAGTGTGTAGGGTAGTAACAAACCAGTGTAGGACATTTCTAGCCATGTTTCATGTTACATTTGCCCCAGGGAAGACGATCTGTATGTGTGAATGTGATCTGCAAGGATGCGCTCATACCCACATCGCTTAAAAAGCATTCCACATGGATGCATGGACCAACAGAATGGTAGGAAATTATTACCCAAACCATAGTGCTGCCACAGGCATCAAAAGTAGAAAGTGGTCAGAATAATGCAACCTGATAAATGGATTTTAATATGAAAGAACTTGATCCCTGACCTCAACCCCTGGGATGAATGCTAGCTCACAAATGTGTGTGCTTGACAGATATGCAATCCTATCAAAATCATATTGTGGTCCTATTAAGATCTTTGTCCACATGAAAATGTATTGTGCATCAAGAAAAGCAGCAGCAGATGTCTCGAATCAAACCGTAATTAGTTCTCAAACTATTAAAAAGTATTCTTCAGGAGTTTTTAGGAGAAGTTATGGAACACTGGGGTTAACACTTTTATCAGGTGAATAATTATCAAGACAATTTAAAAATCACAAATTCTTTTAGTGTGTTTTTTAAAATGTCCCAACTTTTAGCACTCATGCCTAACAGCAATAAGGTCCAGGGTTTGATCCCTACGTTAGGCGTTCTGGATCAATTCTGTGTAGAGTTTGCATGTTCTCCCTGTGTGTGCGCGTAGGTTTCTTCTCTTCAGTCTAAAAACATACCACCAGGGTAATTTTAGACACTGACTACCATTCCACTACGATGCATAAACCAGTGGATTGTAGTTATGGTACCAAACCAGGATCAAATAAGAGGGTTGTGACAGTTAGGACATCAGGTGTAAAATGTAAAAGATTGAAGCGTTTGGCTTTGATGTCCTGTAGGGGGCAGCATTACTCCTCTAGGCTGTGGTTTACTTGCGAACTAGTGGTTTTCAACTGGCCCCTTCGGAGCTGCTTGTGTATTGGGACACAAAGGGGTCCAGTGCTCGCTTTAGCACTGCTGCAGGGCTTAATTTTAGAGTATGAACTGTTTAAGGTCTCGTTTAGGTCGATTCTGGCTTCTTTGGATGATTGTTGGGTTGGGCCATGGTGCGACCGGTTTCCATGGAATCACTGGGCATAATGCATTAACACACACTGGACAGGATGCTTATCTATGACTAGACCTTTATTATACACCCTGACAATGCCAGTCAAGTCTGTATGTAGAAGTACCATCAGCCGATAGCACTTGGGATTGGAACCCAGGTCTCGGTTGTGGGCTAGCTGTCGATCATTCCGGCACTCATCGTCATGTCACAGATGTCAACTAAAGATAATATAGGGGAGATTAAATGCTTTATATTTCATGCACGTGCACACAGTGCAATTAAATTATTTTTCTGCATATGCCAGCTTCTTTGAAAGATAGGGTCAGAGTGCAGGGTCAGCCACTGTACAGCATCCCTCGAGTCTGGAGGGTTAGGGGCTGCACAGGGGCCCAACAGTGGCTGCATTGAAGAGTCGGAATGCAACCCTACAACCTTCCAACTCGTCGGGTAGTCTAGCACTGTATCTTATTATGAGGCTACTTCAGTTTGCAGACATTATATTTCATCAAGAAGATCTAATACACAATGGAATTCATGGAATAATTACCTCCTCCATGTCCCAGAACACCCACAGATCATCATCATGCCACCAACTGCCCAAAAAGATTGCATTTCCATTAAATATCATCCTCCTAATTAAATCAGAAGCCACTACGTTTGAGATGGGTGACACAGGGGCTTTGTGGGAAAGACTGTAGCCTGCAGCGAGAAGGTCCTTTCTGTCCACAGTTGCATGTTCTCCTCATGCCTGTGTGTGTAAAGGTAATTTCTGTGTTTGTTTTGTGATGTACTAGCAACCTGTTCTGGCCCTTCAGGATAAGGTGGTAGTAAAACAGGCAGGGAAGGAATTAACAAATAAATGACTAATATACTGTAATATAGGAAACTTATATATTACAGAACTTTTGATGGCACCTAATCAGGAGTCAAAGTGCTGAATGTTCATTTCTAGCACAACAGCATTTTAAAAAATGTGAGGATGAAGTTTGTGAAAAAGTATGTGAAGTTGTGTAAAAGTATTTAGACTAAAAAGTGTGTTTTTATTTAGTTAAGAAAAATTGGAAGTTTATGTATTTATCTATATATCACTACTACACTGTCCATAGAACTAGAATTAATCTCAATTTTCTGCCATTTAGCTTTTAGCTTGTTGTATTAAATGTTTATCAGTACATTTCTATACAGTGCCCTATATGTTTCCCCTTTGTATTTTCTTGGTGTCGATTTTCAGCGGGCCCTCTTCGGTGGATGTGTCACTTGTCTTCGTTTTAATCTGATCCGTCTCTTAAAAGCTCCTGACTGGCTCAGATCACCGACAGCTTCAAGGTCAGAACTGTAGCAGAAGAAAGCAGTGCTGTGCCAGGTTTCCCATCA
>JAYDZG010000009.1:9558457-9576871 GCA_034509265.1 Microcambeva bendego | reverse complement strand
GCCAAATATCCCAAACTTTTTCTGAGTACTATATATATATATATATATATATATATATATATATATATATATATAGTTTGTGTGTGTATGTCTTTTCAGCTCTACCTCACTATAGAATTTATTGTAGTGGAGTTTACCAGAACTCGTTACAAACAGCTCTGTCACTCATTGCATTGTAATTGGGAATTTAGCTGCCACTGCCTCATATAAGCTGCACCCACATTGATTAAAAAGTGTGTGATGAATCATTCGCTTGTTTCTGCTCCTGCCTGATGTTTCTGATTAGAATGGATCATGCTCATCTCAGTGTGAGCGCAACCAACTGCTGGTACAGCCAAGCAGCAGGAGAGAGAAATAAACATTTTACCTGTGAGTGAGCATGAAACAGGTGCTCGTTTCTCTGCTTGAATTCTGTCTTTAATTTATGCTCAACAAAATGCTGTACAGCCATAAATTAGGTTTACATTTGGACTGAATATCTTGGAAAACCAGACAGGGTTGTAACATAGTGTTTGTCATGGTATTTCATTTTTTTGCTCAACATGTAATTTAAAAACATTTTAATATGTAATTGGATAGAATTCTTTGAATACTTTTCATCGCTGTGCAGGAAAATTCGTCCTCCACATTTTAACCCAATCTGTGCAGTGAAACACACATACAGACTAGTGAACACTAGGCGGCAGTGAGCACACATGCCCGGAGCGGCGAGCAGCCCTAGCCACGGTGGTTAGGTGCCTTGCTCAAGGGCACTTCAGTTGTGACCTGTCAGCTCTGGGAATCGAACCGGCAACCATTTGATCACAAGCTCAGTTCTCTAACCACTAGGTCACGGCTGCCTATAACAAATGAGCAAAGGCACTGCTAAAATGTTCTATGTCTGTGCTTCTGTTAATATGCGTTTTCCATGACTAGCAAAGCAATTACTTCAACTTTAATACACGAACCTTACAATCAATATAAACCTCATAGACATTAGCTTACTATTTGATTACTTCTCTTTGATGTGTATTATTGAACTGGTGTTCTCATAAAGAGATGCAATATACGCTCTCCCCAGCCCCCGTCCGGCTGTGTGGGATACAAAATTGTCAATGATTTTTACAGTGATCAATCGTTTTCCAGATTGTTTGTAATGCACTGCTTTAGTTTAGTTTAAAATAATAAAGAAAGGAAACTAAAGTTGCAGAGCAGTGTTCTGTATAAGTGGAAAAACAAACAACTTTAGACAAGTGGGGTGGAAAAAAGGAGCTGCTTGTTTTCAGGACGAATTCTAATCTTGTTAGCGATAATGGTTGAACGAGCATGACTAATTACAGTGTTAATGTCATTATCATATCACTCAATCCTGTAGTCATTGTATGATTCAATAATTTGTAATGTATCGTGTTTTAAACGATGACATTACTTTTTACGTTAGGAATAAATGTAGTGCCGGAGTAATAAAGCACCGTTGTATCTTTCCGTTGTCTTTATTTGGGACTTGATATAAATGATGCGTGTTGTGTAATGTCGTATTCATTTTTGTAATGATTTGATCCATGTGACCATGTCTGTGTTGGTGTTTCCTTAATATCAGGTTATTGCCCACATGCTTAAGTGATCTGTACCACAGTTGAGAGAGGATTGCTAAACACAACTGCTGAGAAATGAACTCCAACAGAGCCTGAAGCGCAACTTAAATTAAAGAACTTACAGGTAAATGCAATAGTTTGGGCAATTCTTGCTATTTTATTTATGCAATTTTTCCCAGTTTATTTTAGTCCATTCGTCTTCCACTGGTAATGACTGTAGTTTAGGTGTATCCATGCTCACTCCTTCTCCGAAGTGCTCATAGCCCTTTGAGGAATCCCTTTTCAATCATGCAAACTGAACACTTGCGATCAATTAATCGGGGTTCTTCCCCACCCACATAGTCCGGTCATCCCGCCATAGAAAAAAACATGTCTGCTGCAGGCACTGCCAATTACACTTGCTATTACATGTGCCCAGTTGTTGTCGGGTGAATTTTGAACACATTTTGTTCAATTTTTTTAATAGAGTAAATAATGACTCATTTTGCCCAGTGCGATTCACACTCTGGACATCCCAGTCCATCACAGACACTCATATGAAGACGTAATTGATCTGACTGCATGTCTGCAAACTGTAGGAGTGAACCCATACCGCTCTATATGGGCATCAAACCCAAGACCTTCTTGCTGTAACATGACTGTTACCCACTGATCCACCATGCGAGTGAACTTGTGTTTTGTCTTTGAGTGCTCACTTGAGTGCTTACAGAAAGGCTGGCTGGGTGCATAGTGAGTGAGTTCTCATAAATCACTGCTCATTAATAGAGGCTGTCCATATGGACCTAAACTTCCACTATAATCCTGCTGTCAGTCTCCATGAGCTCATGTACACGAGCTCCGAGTTTGTGGTTCTAATTAATTTCAGTGCTATATTTAACCAGTCCACATACCTGACCGTTTTTGCTTATAACGGTGTATCTGACAACTTATAGGTCACAGATATTCAAATATACATCCTGATAACATAAATGTAATTAAAAATCTTAACATTTTGGGAAATGTTGGCATAAATTAAAAAATGACTCATGAGTATTATTGTGCACGCCATTGTATCCTAAAATGAGCATTTACAAATAGAATTATAATCAAATCACTACTACATTGCCAAATTCCCTTATCGCCACGTATTTGTTAATTCTGTGGCGCACAGATAATAAAAACAAATTCAATTGACATGAGTTGAATTCTCTCTCACTAAAGCCGCATTCTTTCCCCAGTCCGAAATCAATTACACTCTACAGACCAGTAATCTAGTCCCTCCCCCCTAGTGAACCCTTATCTTCCTCTCAGGACCAGATAGAAAATAACAAATTACTGCGGGTAATTCAAGGCTGTTGGTGCTGCTGGCTACTTCTGCATCACACCAACAGCTTTTATTGTGAGCTGCTGAGTTATTCCTCCGTACACTTTCCGTCAAGCAATGCTTTATTTTCTTAATTTTTGTCCTCTTTTGTTTGCTTCTGTCTGTATTTCTCCCCCTATACATGAAACTGGCCTTTAGGACTGCTGGGGATTCAAACTCTCGTATGCTGCTGCAGTGGGCAAGCGTAAAATGTGTCACCGAAGTGCTTTCAGAACTTATATGAACCAAAATCTCTGGGACCGCTTGTAAAATGTCAATAAAAATACAAAACAGGGGATTTTTAAATTCAGTTTTGCTTGTATGCAAATACTTTTTTAACATTTTATTTTTTCCCTAGGTAATCTTGTTCATAGATAGATTTACACTAAATGGCACCCAAAAGTATGTAGACACCTGATGGTGATCATGTTAAACATGATATTGCCTGTGTACTCCAATCAACCTAGGGAGGGAACATTTACCTGGCTAGAAACCATTTTAGACAAGGAGATGGCCTCAAATGATTTTTTTTTGTTAGGTGGTATCTTGGTGTTAATGTACTGGACTATTAATTAAAAGGATGCTAGTCTATATCCCAATGTGCTCCTATTCGGCCAATGAGAAAAGACGTTTATCCTTATTTGTGCAAATATTAATCATAATTGTAGGTGGCATTGAATCTGCTAAATGCAGCAAATGTATTGTGCCAGTTTAGAAATGTCCCAGTGTTAAAAGTTTTTTAATACAGCTTTGATTTCTGTGCAGATTGCCAAATTATTTTCAGAATTTAAAATTAGTTTCATCATGCATACAATTTGTTTTAGCATTTAGGCATTTTTATCCAAAGCGGCTTCCAGTGCTGTGATGGTATGTTGCTATATTATAAATCATTACAAGTTAAGGGCCTCACTCAAGAACCCATATAATACACTATAATAAACATATAAAATACAACCTGAGAAAATCACCAAAAGGCTTTGAAGTAATCCAAAGTACACATCATGCATAAAATCCTATCCTTCAAAAACGAGGTTTATTCACATTGTTCAAATTGTTCTCTGACAGAAAAAATACAAATGCTCACACACATACTTTAGTTTAATCTATATTAATGCCCTGGAATAGAATATTTAATCATCCTCTAATTATGTTAACTCTGATAAAGATTTAACACCAAACGTAATAATTCATACAATATTAATGATGGAATTTTGCATGAACTGTGAGAACTTAATGAAGAATGAACATGTTGCAGTAGGGGTTCACATGTTTGTGCTAATGTACTGCTTGATTGTGCATGCATATTTAAATGGATCTGTAGAGCTGCAAGCTTAAGTCATGAGCAGTGATGGATGCAAACGGGAACGGAGGGCCAGTGTCACAGTTCCTGGTTATTCGGGTTGTGTTGGTGTCCTGATAAGATGCAGTAAAAGACGGACAGAGAATGAAAGGCACTGGAGGCAGGACAGTGGAATTAGCTCCCATTGTCATGGTAATGACAGTAATATTTTCTCATATCCAGCAGACATGGACCAGTATTGTGCACCAAGCAAGAATATAATTTCTCAGCCAGCAGTGATCAGAAAAAGCAACGACAATTACAATCCTCTTTGAGAAAGTAAGTTGCTAAATGACTTTTCATTCAGGCAAAGAAAAGGGGTCTGAGAACCAATTAAAATATGAGCGCAGCTCCAGGGGAAAAAACCTTGCAGTGTTATTTAACCCACATAAGCAATATTCTTTCATACACACAAATATTCACACCGACTCCAAAATATAAAGAATCCCAAGACAGCAGAATAATCCAGACAGCGTATATAAAAAAAAATAGGGGACAAATACATACATTTTTAAATCAGGGCAGTTGAAATTACTTGGCCTGTTGAAATTAGCAGTCCAGTGGGGCCAGACTGACTAGAGAATTTGTTGTAATTATGACATAACAATTGACTGGAACAAAAGTTATTAGAACGGTAACGAGCTTTGTTTGAATTGTATTAGCTTTTATTGTAGAATTTATGCTTCCAGAAGAGGAAGGTCAAAGTTTGCCATTTGAATCAGCTGTGTCCCAAATCACACACTACTAACTGGCACATAAATGCATCCGGTATTTGCTCACTATGTAGAGGTGGTGTCATAGTCCGTTTTACGTTCAGTAAGTCTAAAAAGGGGGTGTGAGCATGACCCTATATAGGACACCGTAGATGCTCACCCAAGTAAACATTACTAAACAAAATGACAGTTAATCGTAGATTAAAGTCCTCTTTTGTCAGAGCTGAGTTGCTTAAAAGGTAAAAATCTGCTCTGTACAGATGTAAATGTTTACTCTGATCAAGTATAACATTTACCCCCACTTCCTAATATTGTGTTTCTACCCCTTTTGCTTCCTCATATGCACTGTGTATTCTTACCCCGTTCTATCAGAACCACCATTAAGTTCTTCAGCAGTTCGAGCTATAGTTGGATCAGGCCACTCAGGCCAGCCTTCACTCCCAACATGCATCAATAAGCCTCATTCATTTATTATCCTGTCACTACTGGTATAACTTTGGACCATTTTTGATCCTTCCCTGGAATTGACAAGCTGCAGTTTAAGAGATGCTCTGATCCAGTCATCTAGCAATCACAATTTGGTACTCGTCAACCTCTTTCAAATCCCTACATTTGCCCATTTTCTCCACTTCTGACATGAAGAGATAATCAGTGTTATTCACTTCACCTGTCCATGGTCGTATTGTTATGCCGTGTCGGTGTATGTACATTAAGATACTAAGAGAGTGGATTCCACTCAGGAACATGGGTCGTGGGTCATTGTCATATTTTGTTCCCCGTTATATGTATCCTGACCAGCGACTAATTAGTTAGCAGAATTTCCTAATAACCCCATGATTACTAGTAATTCTTTTTGGGATTTGGTTTGTTTAAGAGAAGCAAATACTTTTTCCCCTCCATTTTATGGTCTGACATCCTAGTCTCAGTGGAGGGAGCTACATAGCATCAGAATGCAAATCATACTATTGGCGTTCTCAAATGTGTTTGCATTAATTACTCTTAAGATGTGTCTACAACTCAGTTCATATTTTTAATCAAAGGATAAAAGAGAGTAAGTTGTCCCACTTTGAATTGGAATAAGCTTGGCACGTCAATCCGCCTGGAACCATCCTGGAAACTGAACATGCACACAGAAGGAGAGAGAGCTAGAGAGAGAACCAAAGAGTCAACCGAAAAGATCTCACAATTCCTATGCCGAGATTGGCATGGACTCAAAACAACACTGAAGAGGATTTGAAGCAAGTCCCTGAATGCTTTTGGACAGTGGCCAATAATCTCTGGATGATTTTCTGTATGAATGTTTCTACAAAGTCTAAAATGTTTTTTAACACTGAAATATTGAAAGTGTTTCCTTTCTGTTCTTCTGAAAAAGAAAATGATTAGATGATCTGTCAACCCATCTCAGATCTATCCCCTTTTATAGAAATCCCCTTTTATAGAAAACCCCTGAATGCTTGAGACATCCCGACTGAGTTCACAATCTGACATTGTTCTTTTGGTGGATGGAATAAATTGTTTTTGTGCAAAAGATCGTAATACATGAACAAGCCACGCTCCAAAGCCCCAGCAGCTTCATATGAAGAGACAAACCTGATTGCAAAGTCACACAAGCTTCACACAACTGGTGAGACCTTTGTCCTTCCAGCTGCTTCGGCAATGACGAGCATGATGTATGGTGATAAGATAGCGAGTGTATGTGTGCGCAAGTTTTCTTTCTCTTGTCCTGTATCACCATTAATCCACACACTGATTGGCTGCTCTGATGTGCCTGTGGGAATGTAGGGGGATGCAAAATGCAGTCTAATGTAATTGCCACTAGGTCTTTAAACTCCAATGATAACCATGTCTGTGTAAATATTAGCCTGGTGAGTAAAACATACTCCCTGTAGAAGCTGGCTTATTGCTAATGGTGTCCAAACCCTTGCTGTGAACGTGTCCCAGAGCTTCTGAAGTTGTTCCACATGCCAAAGTGTTTACATCTTTACCCATCCCTTAAATAACTCAAAAAGGGCTTACTTTCTGAACCGCTGGGTTCAGTCATCATTTGGCTGGTGATTCTGGCTTTTCTTGATCTTCGAGTTCTTAATTGTGACATCAAGGATGAATCTGTTTAGAATAAAGGTTAAGCTGATAAACCTTGGCTCTGTATAGTTGCACAAGTCTACTCTGTACAAACATTTTTCTGGTGAGTGTACTTCTGAGCAGTAATGAAACAAGGATGAAAGTGATTGCAAAGGTGAGCTGTGTGTAAACCATCCTTTTATTGGAGTACTATGTTACACATTCCACCTCAGTGAACCAATAATGGTGAGTCTGGCCATTCGCGTGATTGTTTTAGTTTTAGCCATTCTGAAATAAAAAGTATATTGCAAAAATGCACTCTAACCTTTACTCGTGAACAGAATGTGACCTCTAAACTTTTGAATGCTCATTTCCAACTTTTTGCACAACTTGCTGTTCTCAAACAAGAAGCTTAATGGCAAAATTCACAACAGGTGTTTGAGCCATAAATCGACCAATACGTTTCCTGTTTCATTTATTTTGAATTTAGAATACTCACATTTTAAACCTAGTCTGTGTAGTGAAATGCACATATAAACACTAAACAACATTATGGGGCAGTGAGAACACATGCTCGGAGAGCGGAGCAGCCCTAGCCACGGTGCCCGGGGAGCAGTTAGAGGTTGGGTGCCTTGCTCAAGGGCACTTTAGTCGTGACCTGTTGGCTCTGGGAATTGAACCAGCAACTTATTGAGCACAAGCTTAGTTCTCTAACCACCATTCCACGGGGGACAAAGAAAGGTCTGTCAATCAGAGTCGATACTTAAACAGTCCTCCTCATGCCAGTAATTTACATGAATGCCTAGTGCCCAGGTGGTGCAGGTTTTTTCCCACTTGCACACAAGCTTCAAGAGTCTAAACTCTCTCTTTCAAAACTCTGTTTTGCCACCTCAACTCAAGTGGTTGCCCCCATAGCCACTAGGATGCACAAATCAGTGCTTATAGAAAAAGATCACACCCATTGAAATGTACACATTTAGCCTAACAGCCTTCAATGATACCAGACTTCAAATAAACAGATGGTCTATTCTCATGTCATCAAACTCTTCTCAAAGAGTTCTTTTATTTATCATTGTTTGGCCCCAGAGCAAGGCCCTTAACCCTCAGTTGCTCAGAATCATGTTCAGTCATAACTGTAAGTCACTTTGGATAAAAGTGTCTGCTAAATATTGAAAATGTAAAACGAGTGTTCGTTCAGGCAGCTGGACTACAATTTAACAAGAGGGTAAATTAACTGTTCTTTTTAAAACATGTACACTGTCACAATTTATGCTTAGCCAAGATATTATATTTATTAACAGAAGGACCTCACAAGAACAACATTCGTCTCTTGTTTGCAGCTAGTGTGAACAAATGTGTGATTAGAAATAATCTCTATTTATCCTGCTTGTACTACTAATGGAATATAATAGATGAATGAAATGGATAGATAGATGTTTTCACTATACTCGTATGTCTCTTTATCAAGGTAACAAAGCCACAAGTAATTCTAATATCCCTCAGTCATTTGCAGTTATGGCATCTCTCTGGATTAATAAAGTTTGATTTGCAAAAGCCCCACAAGCTCCGAGTTCAGAAACCTGATAAAGTAACACCTTATACCAACACCATGAGATCTGTCATGATTAAATGCTAAAGACAGGTTTATGCTTACAGACCAGCTTTAGATAATTTCCTTCTGCCTTTCCCCCCACAATTTATCTGTTTGGAAGAAGTCAGAATTTAGATAGAAGGGAAAATTGTCTGTTATACCACGGTTAGAATTTCTCAGCGAGACAAATGAAGAAAAAATCATACAGAATGAAATATTTGGAGCTAGAGAGTGAAGAAGGATTCAGATTAGTTTGGTAAAACCAGCAACAGATAATGACCATCAACAATAGAGGCAATTACTCAAGGAATGGGGAGATAAGTATGGTCTCCTTGAGATGGAGGTTTCTCCCTGGTAATGGTTCATTTATTCAGGGGCTGCTCTTTCTCTGTGCTGCGGCGTCTTGAGAAAGAGAGTGTGAAAGGCTGCAATCAGTACTCAATTAGAGTGTTTTACATTTCAATGCTAATGAGGACACCAGGCAATGTGTCTGTGATGCTGAAAAATACAGCAAGGGAGGAAAAATACTGGAGAAAAATAAAAGAGAATAAGGTGCAGATTATAGAGATGATTATAATAGTTAGAAGGAGAATTGGGTGGTTTCCACCAAGAGGGAATAGAGGAAAAGATTAGGTCATGAAAGTTGCATGAAACAAACACTGAATGAAAACACTATATTTATAGCAAATAATTCTTACATTTAATATTAGTATAAAACAGTGTCAATTATAAAATTGACACCCACCAGTGCAATTCTATCAAATTCAAGTCTCACAACACTATTGAAAAGTTTACAGAATATTCAATTTAGTGTTCCACCACAAACAAATAAATTGGTAATAGGTGAGATTTTATGTGTTCATGTTAGGGGTCACCACAGAAGATTGTGATCTTCATTATAGAGTTGGCATAGTTTTTATGCAGGGTGCCCTTCCTGACACAACACTCCATATTTATCAAAGCTTGGGGACGACATCACAATGCACTGGTTTATGCACCCTAGTACAGCACAATTTATTGTCTCCTATTTACCTGGATGCATGTTTTAGACTTGTATGCAGCTACAGGCAAGCAAACTAAACACAAAAAGGACCAGGGGATAGAATCCAAGATTGCTGTTGAGGTAAAAGTGCTACCCACTGAGCCATAGTGCCTTCCTAATGAGTGAATCATATTATTGGGTTTTATCCACAAGGACAATTCTCAGTGTAAGATTGCCAAATAAATTAGTCTTATGATTACTTCAGAAAAGCAGTGTCATTTAGAACAGTCCACCACTACAATTTGAAAGTAATATAGAAAGCATCCCACTGTTCTTGAAGGGTGGCCCTCAGGTCATTGACGTTCTGGTGTATAGAGTTACGAGCCTCTACACGGTGACTCCGGTTTGTCGAAAGTACAGGCCACTCCATTTGAGGTACCCAAGTCTCCAGCAGCCGTTCCCCAACGATGCGACCTGGATGAGCTGGAACACTGTCGTCCATGAAGATGAAGTTAGGCCTGTAATGTTCATACAGAGGCACACTGACATTAATGATATTATTCAAATGAGTAGGGCAGTTCTATATTGACTAGAAACACATGCTTCCACTGTAACACCACCAGCACCAAAGGCTAGTCTGGTGACATCAGTGGCTGATGCATAGCAATCTCCATGATCTCTTCAACATTGTTAACAGCCACCACAGGGCACTGGTCACAATGTAGTGGTCATATTTGGGGGATGTGGCCAAAGGAGGTCCACTTCTATGACTTTATGTAATGCTTCCGGTCTCTTCTATCTATGTTGCAACCTGCAGATGACACTCTAAGTTCAGTGGACACTGTCTGAGAACATCCTGTTCAAAGCTTTGCAATGGTGAAGCACTGTTGATCAGTTGTTAGGTGTCGTCTTGGTCTCATGATGTCAAAATGGGAACAGCATGATGAGGACTGTTCAAATACAAATTCTCACTTAACCCTGAAATGTATTGTTCGATTCATGGATCAAACACTTGTTGTGAATTCTGCCTTTATGAGAACAGCAAGTTGTGCAAAAAGTAATGAAACTTTGAACAGTTGGACATTTAAAAGTTCATTTAAGTTCTCCCTGTAAAGGTTAGAGTTCATTCCAGGTTCATCCTGAAATTTCCATCGAAAGCCAAATGTCCCTATTATTTCTTGAGTAGTGTATATTTCTATCAGAGGAATTAATTCAGAAAGACTATGCCAGGCCTCATTCTGTATACACAGAGTATGAGCACACTCTGCCAGTACTGGTGCCAAAATCCTGGATAGTTTGGCACCTTTACTTGCTCACAAAATCACAGGTTCTTGCCCATAAAATTCTGGTCCCATAATCTTGCTTGATTAAAATCTGCAATCCTGTGACACAAGAGGCTGATTGCGGCTGGTCCTAGCATCACCATAGTAACGTTGTTTACATACCTTTCTGCCATTTACACCTAAAAGCTAGAGAACACACTACAGCAAACAATTAATAAATCGTCAGTGGTCCACATTGCTTGTGATATTGTTCTCATGGGAAATAATCACATAAGAAAAAGTGCAACAATTAACCTTATTTGCTGAGCATATGTACGATGCATAAAATGGTCAAAATGTTGGTGCAAAAATAATTGTTCCTTTTGGTGTCACGATTGTGTACAAAGTTCTTGCCATTTGTCTTGGATTTAATCTTTGTCCCTTGTTCTCCCCTTGTAATCCCCTTGTTTTGTGCACAGTCACTGAAAAATAACTGTGTTCATGTTTTTAGATAATTGAATACCCACATCACGTACATAATCGCAGGGCTCTCAAACCAGTGTAAATTCACATTTGCTAGCACCAGTACTTTAATGATGGAAATGAAGGATGTGTATAATGAAGTGGAGAATTAGATAATGGTGTTGAGCAACTCAAGTTTAATATTAAGCAAGAATAGACAAAATTCCACTTGCAAAGCTGCAACAATTAGTATCTTCAATTACCATGTGATTAAATTCTTATTAATAGTAAAAGATGAAGGGGCATCGTGGCAAACGTATCACTGTCTCATCTTTTACATCTGGAACAAAGGAATGTGTCGGAAGCATCACATTCTAAATCTTTTAATCCATTCTAAAGTTTAAAGTTTTTATTTTATTTTATTTATTATTTTATTTATTTTATTTTATTTTAAAGTTTTTATTTCAGGTTAGGGGTGGGGGATAGATCTGCATGGGAGCTCACTTGGAAGAATTGTTGCCTCACATCAAGAATGTCCATGGCTCAATTGCCAGGTGGAGCAGTTTGGGTCCTTTCTGTGTGGAGTTTGCATGTATCCTCCCTGCATCTGAATCAGACCACTATCAGAAATCTTTCACATGTTTTTGCTCATAGCTAAGCACAGAGAAGTCCAGCTGTGCATTTTCTTTGATCATTAGTTTCAGTTTCATGTAAGGAACATGTACATCATTGCAGACTGGGGATTTTAAAAACCATAGTGACTACAATCTCGAATTATTTAATTCATTGGTAAATTATATCATAATAATTCAGGTTTAAAAATGTATACAGGTAAAGAATGACTGTGATAATGTAGAATGTTCTATAATGTAATTTATTTTTGCATTATGATTTTGTAATGCAGTATGTAGAAGTTATGGTCGTCTGTATTTGGTGACCTTTCTGTGACCACATAGATAGGACTGATTTAGCAGCATCCATTAAACATGCATTAAACATAGGGCCACTTTGCCAAGACCAGAAAGAAAACCCAAACTCACTAATAGTACTGAGAGAAAATTATATGTTTGGTCAGTCATATAGGAAATATAAAAATCTCCTGACCATTATGGGGATTTTCCAAAATCATGAGAAAATGAGATATAGAAATGTGTTTTCAGCCACAAATACATTCGACAACAGATAAACTAAAGCTATTCAACTACTTGCTAACAGGTGTATTACTATTGGTGAGAATTGAAATACCCAAATTATTTAAGGATAATGCTCATAGCCTGGCAAAAGCATTTAATGCATGTCAAGAGGCTTAAAAGCATGTTTAACAAGGCTGGAGCCTAATTATTTTGAAAACCCTGTGATCCATAGAAACTTGTTCATTCATTCTAAAACAATGCTTCCAAACCTAACATTCAAGCCTCAGTGAGCGCTAATGAAATTCATCAGCCCTACATCTCCAGATTTAATTGAAGCACATATTTTCTGAGACCAATAATTGGATGTATTCATTGGAAGATATGAATATGCTTCTATCTTTATACTAATCTTTGGCATGACTGCATTGTGGTCTGTTTGGTCTTAGCCTCTCTCTATTCTTATCTCTTCCATTCTTTTCCCGCTTTCTATACAGGGTGCCAAATATATTTGGATGCAAGATGAACTTTGATAAGAGTTAATGAGAAAACGCTATTGTGCTGAGAGAGGAACGTAAATGTAAAAAAAGAGGACTGCCAGAATAGAAAGAAGTCAAGGAGGGCAAAATGAGCGTCGTCGACAAAAGCAAAGAAAAGATTAATATTTCAAACAGATTGTGGATGAGCTATGAGAAAGAGGGAAATGAAGAGGGAGTTTTTTTCTCAAGTAAATGTTCCCGATGCACTCAGTGTGAGGAACATACCTGAGTTTTCAAGATGTGTGAACAAGACACTAATTACACCTCGGTGAGATTCAGAGTGCACCTTAATGAGTGCTTTGAATGTAGCGTGGATTTGTGTTTAAGTGTGCCTCTTCAGATGGCAGGAAGTATTCATTCTAGATTGCAGAGAGGTTTGTTTTCAGTCTGATTATGGATTATTTCATAAAAGTGCAAATGAGGCAAGAAAGCTCAAATGCAATAGTAGGGAAATCTTTGCCCATATTACAGTGCCTGCTCCCCCACATGACTCGACTGGATAGGACCTGGCAGACATTATTGACTGGGCAGGACCAAGTGGATTCCAATTATATTCAACTTACATACTATACGGTTTTTTAATTGCACAAGTATTGGTTAAAATCAGCTGACCACTAGACTGTTGCTGGACAAATGTTTGCAGAATATATTTTTATTCAGAATGTTTTCTCTAAGCAGCAAACCAATTATTTTAGAACTTACTCTTTTCACCACTGTGCAGTGGAATTTGTCCTCTGCATTCTTACCCAATCCGTGCAGTGAAGCACAAATATACAAACTAGTGAACACTAGGGGGCGGTGAGCACATGTGCACGGCTTGGTGGACTGCCCTAGGTACGGCACCCAGGGAGCAGTTAGAGGTTAGGTGCCTTGCTCAAGGGCACTTCATTCGTAAACTGTCAGATCTGGGAATCGAACTGGCAACCTTCTGATCACAAGCACAGTTCTCTAACCATCATGACATGGCTGCCCCTAATTTGGCTTTAAACAATATTTTGCTAATTATTATTTTATTTATTATTATTACTATTATTTATTATTTAAACAATGTTTGGCTTTAAACAATGTTATTTTAAATGTATGTAATTTAAATATACTACAAACCCCATTGTGTGTATATAATTTCCCTGAATATTTTATGAAATTAAATAACTTCTGAGTTTAAGCATAAATCATTCTTATCAGGGCTCATCATAGCATCTTGGCACAATTCAAGGCAGCACTTTTGACTGAGCTGCTTTGACACTTTAATCATGTTTACTTTTTAGTCATTTAGATTTTTAGTCATTTTTATTTCATGGATTAGTGTCCTGCTGCATAATCCAAAGCCTCCCCCAAGCCTTCAGCTAACAGATAATGTTACATTCTTTAAAGAGTTTAAATAAATTATATTTTCCTCAAGTAAATTCTGGGTGCACAGGTGGCACAGTTGGATATTCCACTAGCATGTCAACACTGGGATTCTGAATTCCCCACTTCGAATCTCAGCTCAGCTATGCGGGTGTCTGCCCCCTTGCAGTTGCCTATACAAGCAGCTTACAGATGTGTGTATTTTTTAGTTTATATTGCAATTTTGAATACAGCACAGTGACAGGGCTTTGTCATCATAAAACTTGACTTTAAACTAGTTGGATAAAAGAGTATGCTAAATTTCACACATTGTCTGGTTATTTTTACTTATGCTGACATTTTACATATATATATAATGTGTTATGAAAAAAGGTTACCCTTTTTACTGTATAACTGGTAACATCACTTTTAGCTTCAATGCTTGCTGTAATTAAAATGCAGTATTTCACATTGCTGTGAAAAACAAGTTGCAAAAAAACAAACAGATAAAAGCTGAAAAAATGCAGAAATTGTTACATGTTCGACAGCCCTTTGTCCAAAAACATCCTATTTTGCAAATGTTTCTCTTGGGTATCAGTTTTTCATTGATGCCTAATGTATTATGATAACAATTAACCGTGACAATAACTTGACGCTAATGATAAATGTAAATTATTATCGATATCTGCATTTTTTTAATGTTGATAAATGTACAGGATCGTATTGGTTTATCTGGGTGAAATGTTATTAAGCCTTTTGTAAATATTTTAGCAGTTAAGATGCTCACCTTTTATAAGTTCAGACAGATTTACACCTAGGGATGTTTTAAGTAGCTTGAATTGTTCTGACTGCATTTCTTTGGACTTGGACTTTGCGTCTACGTGGACACCCAAACTCCACACAGAATGGACCTGGCCGGGGAATGAAAACTTATCGCTTTTTATAAAGTTACTGACACCCGCTTATACGCTGGCAGAATGCAAAATATTTGATCCAGTATATTTGAAGTCAAACTGGACAACATTGAAATGAGTGTGATAAATAAATCCTCTAGAGAGTTAAGAGGCGAACAGGAGGAGAGAAGGCCTCTCAAGGACGTCATATCTTAATTGAAAATGACAGCTTCAATTAAAAATGTAATCATTCCTCCCATTTCCTAATTAAAATGAAGGCGGCTGATAGTTTTGTCTCATTAACTTCAAAGAGCACTGCAGCGCAAAGCCTAACTGGGTTTCCTTTTTTTTAAGCTCAGCCAAATGTTGAATGAATTGGAACAAAGACAAAAGGAAAGGAGATCATAGCCCTGACATCTAAGCAACTCTTTACTGATGTAGTCTTAAAAAAGGCTTACAAAGTGTGTGTAATGAAAGTCTGAAACATATCATGAAGGAACCGGAACGGGACTCTTCCTTGCCTGATGTTCAGCCTTCTTTTCTAGAGCAGTTTGTTGGACAACAGTTTAATTCCAGAGCTAGAAGAAAATCCCTGGTGAAGACCCAAAGTAATTGCTTAATCACTATTGACAAGAGTGTTAAAGGTCTGTCCAAACCTCACACTGACTGCAACTGAGTGATTTTAATAGAGTCTACACTATTTTTCCATGCACACATTATCCTGTAGTGTTGTGTATAAATATTACAGCTTTTTAAAAATTCAATTTATTTTCTTTTTTAAAGAGTTGAAGGTCATTTTACTGTTGTGCTCACTGGCTGCTTCCCAGGTTCTGTGAGAATAGAATATCCAGTAGCTGGACAGTGTTCTGGATTCCTAAGGTAAGACATGTCAATAAATGTATATCAAGGGCTGAAGGAGTGCAAGTAGTTATTGGGAAGCTCACTGTTCAGTGCTGGAAATCTGAGGTTTGAAATGTCCTATTGCTTTCCTCTGAGAGCTTGGTTTCTATAGTTCTCATTTTTGCAATATTACTTTTCTTTGTGCTTTTTCCACAATTCTTTCATTTGTAACTTTGTTTCTAATAATTGGACCACAATTTAATATACTTTTTAAAAATAGCTTGTTTTTTCTCTTATCTGTGCGTATGGATTGTCTTTCTCTCGTTTTTGAATGGCAATTGAAGCTAAAAATGACCCCCCGTTGCTGTTTTTACATCCTACTCTGTACTTGCTGTGTCTAGCCAAGCAAATACAAAATTCAAATCTCAGGTGGTTAGCTGCTGTTTCAAATATGTAATTATTCATGATTATTGCCTCATGGATGTCTGTTTACATGTTTACATTATTACATTACTGTTTTCAAAAATAGGTTGCAGTGGACCATTTGTGTGCCTGATGACTGGCGATGGGTGCCACAGTTTCTAATATTAGTACACTGCTCAGTAAAATAAATAAAAATAAAGAATAAAATAACACACCCTAGATCTCAATAGATGAAATATGCGTCTGGCCCTCATATCCCCATCATGCAGTCTGTTTCTGATAGTTTGAGCAGAAACATGGATTTTAGTAGCTGGATGTCATTTTGCAGGGCTCTGGCACTGCTCCTTCTGTTTCTCCTTACACAAAGGAGGTGGTAGCAGTCATGTTGCTGGGTTGTTGTAGTCCTATCAGACAGAAAGGATGAGAACAGAAATATGGTCTGTGGTCACCACCTGCAGAAGCACTCCTTTATAGGGGTTGTTTACTAATTGCCTCTCATGTCTAACTGTTGTCGGTTCCAGTTGCTTCCTAACTGGACAGGTTGGTTTTACAGAATAGTTATTGACTTGCAGTTAAATTGTGTTTTTGAAATGTTCCCATTAATTTTTTGAGCAGTATAGTTTGATCCATTGGCCTTTTATTCTGAATTCCATTTTTAATAAATATATCTGCATTTTTTGCCCATAAACAATTATCAATAATTAGTGTTACTAATAGTGTTACGGTGAAACATGTTGTTTTTCTAAGTCTTAAATTGTCAATAAGTTGAATTGATTGCTCATAATTTGCATCAGCGCACACTTGGGTCTATGAGAACTGACGTTTAAATTGCTTTGTAAGAAATACACCAAGCCATGACTTATACAAGGTATTGTAACAGATATATGGCTATGACAGACAGATAGGGATGGGCACACACGCTACATGAAGATTTTTTTAACAAACAAAGACAAAGAAAGTCAATACAGACAGTAATAAAACTAGAACTAACCTAATAAACTGGAAAAAATACTATGCAGAGTATACTGATAACACAAGGATGGGAAGAAGCTAAAACTATAAAAAGAGATAAACCATTAAACTGACTTAACAAACTATACAGGGTAAATAGACTGACAAACAAATGCTAGTGTACATGATAGCCTAGTGTAATACATGACAGACAAACCAAGGCAAACCAAAGCAGCAAAGTCTAAACAAACAACCAAAGACAAAAGCTAACCAGAACCAACCACAATTGCAGACAGAATGGTGGACATAATTAAATTAAACAAAAAGAAATTAAATTAACCAATCACAGGCAAATAGACAGAGTTATGGCAAAAGAACAGAATTAAAAAGAAATGACAACTAAAGTTCTGAGCTGCTCCTAAATTGGTTTTCCTGCACACGCCGTGTACACAGAGAAATTACAGAGAGGTACAGGGGGCATGCAGAGAGGTTCAGAAGGGTACGTGAGGTAAAAAGAGAGGTACTGGGGGGTACACATAGAGGTTCAGAAGGGTACAGAGAGGTTCATAAGGGTACAGGGAGGGACAGAGAGGTACAGGGTTACACAGAGGTCCAGAAGGGTACAAAGAGGTACAGAGGGTACACATAGAGGTTTAGAAGTATATAGTGAAGTTCAGAGAGATACAGGAGGTACACAGAGAGTTTCCTACAGATAGGTGTAAAAAGAGTTACATATAGAGGTTCAGAAGGGTACAGAGAAGTACATATAGTTAAAGGGGTTACAAAGAGAGGTTCGGAAGGTTACAGAGAGGTGCAGGGAGTACAAGAGAGGTTCAGGTTCAGGGGGTATGAGGTGGGTGTGGCCAGTAAATGCAGGAGGGCTACATGTGTAACAATAGTTTATGTTTTTTGCTGTTCTTCGTGTTTATTTGTTGCTCATGGTGGTAGACTGAACCACAGAGTGAACCTCATGTGGGTTACAG
>JAYDZG010000009.1:9471489-9486788 GCA_034509265.1 Microcambeva bendego | reverse complement strand
TCATTATCAAATAAAAGATAATCACAACGATAGTGTTTTATTTTTAAAGAGAAATCATAAAAGGAATCTTTGTCATTATTTGTCTTCAATTTCAATGTGAATGATAAGTGCACCTCCCAAGCACAGGCTGTTTCACCAAACAAAAAGAGTACCAGTCAATATCTGGGCAGCCCAAACAACCAAGCTTCCTATTTTACTGCTACACCATCAGAGAATGCTATAATTAATTTATTAATCATGCTGAGTAGATACAGTTACAATAAAACTATGTTGTATGCAAAGCAAAAACAAATGCAAGATATCCAACACAGTTTTAAACAACTGTTTTTTTTTCTTTTTTTCCAAAGAACTTAGCAGTAAATAACATGGCAGTGACTGCCTTAATGTAGCCAATTATTTTTATTCGGTCACTTGGCTGAACATGCATCCTGTTAGATCTGTCCCTTTGTTAGATAGTGACACATTTGGTGTAAAATATGGTGTCAGTTATGCTTCTCGAATAGACTGGTGCTATTTCACACTATTGATTTGCTTATCTGAAGAAAAATTGCTATTGACTATGTCATTTTATGACACCATTTATTTAACTGAATTTTGTGGTGACCATCGCAGTCCAATTTCCTGAATATTTTCCTGAATAACTTTCTAGTATCTGTAGGGGGCTGATAAAATTGAGAGCACAAAGCAGTCCGTACAAAGCAGTCCTATTTATTTAGTCAATTGCTTTAGTTTGGCAGGTTATTCTCAGGAGTAGGTATGCACTAGAAAATACTCCTTGACAAATAATGATTAAAAAAAACTGCCAAAGAGATAATGAAACAAAAACCAGACATCAATACATACACAGCTTTTTGCACATAATTTATTTTATATCAAGAGAAAATCCATGTTGACATAAAGATTACATGTTAAACTACTAACATGGACTGAGGCAAGGATCAAAGCAGCCTCGTTCCAGACAGTTCTGACCTGGGGGAAGCATAATGAGTGTGTGTGTCTTAAAGCGTACTGTTTTTTGTCATGAAAGATAAAAACCTCCCCTTCCACCTTATTTGGATTAATGTGCAGCTATTTTAAATAATCCATATTTTCTAAATGATTCAAATGTTTAAAAACAATGTATCTCAAAAATACTGAAATTGATTTGCATATTGTTCACTACAGTGCATAATATCAAGAATTGGGAGGCATTTCAGCATGTAAAGGTAAAGCTTAACGCCTGTGATCTTTGAGCCCTCAGATGGCATTGCATTAAGAACTGCCACTTAGTTTATATGACTACATGGGCAAGATATACTTTGGCAAACCTTTGTCAAGCACTACAATACAGAGATACACCCCAAAATACCGCTTAAAAATTACTGTGCAGAATGTTATGTTAACCATGTCCAGAAGTAGCATGGACTTATCTGGGCTTGGAGGCGTCTATGATGGGCCGTCACACAGTGGAAACATACATTGGGATCAGAGGAATTGGCATTCCAGATATCTTTGTGTAAAAAATACGCACTGTGTGCTCCAGACCATAAATTAAAATAACCACCCAGACTGTTCAGCAACAAGTCCAAAAGTCAGAGTCTGTCATGGTATGGGCTGTTTAAGTGCCCTTGGCAAAGGTCATTTACAGCAGTGGTCCCCAACCTTTTTATCACCGCGGACCGGTCAACACTTCACAATTTTACTGCAGACCGGGCGGTGAGAAGGGTACACGTAGATTGTTTATATTGCGAATATAGTCATAAACGTGAATCTTGGGCGGCCTGGTACCAATCGATACTCAGACTGGTACTGGTCCGTGGCGTTGGGGTTGGAGACCACTGATTTACAGCATTTAGACAAGCTGGGAGTGAATAAATAACTTTCTGATAGGTTGTCACAGCTATCTGGAGCCATGCTCATAGCAGTGCATCTCACAGTTCTGTGATGACAGCATTAAAAGTACATTGAGATCTTAGAGCAGCATATGCTGCCTTCAAGGTGTTCCTCAGACTTAAACCAGACTGAGCATCTGTGGTATTACCTCGACCGTTGTGTTCGCTCTATGAATTCTCCCCCACGCACCTTCCAGCAGCTGTGGGATGCACTGCAGTCAGCATGGCTAGCTAGCTTGTCTAAATGCTGTCCATGCTGTACATGACAGTTACTCTGAATATTAGCTGATGGTCAAAATAAATATGCCTGTATTAAGTCATAGTAAATATTCAGAACCTGTCAGTCCAGCCCAAATGTTGGTCTATGAGTTTATATTACAGAGCCACTTTGGAAATACATAAAGAAATAACACACCAATGAACCAAAGATTTTTGTGATTGGTACAGAGACAATAGCACAAAAAAACATCTGCATGCTTTGAATCATGGTGTTGTGAAGCACACTCATGGCTTTCTGCTCTACCGGCTGCCAATTATAAAATATTTAGTGTTAGTGTGGAGTAAGCTGTAGTACCATTTAATTGGATTAAGAAAGACAAATGGTATTTACAAAGATGATGATACCTGGTAGTTAATTGTCCAATAGTAATTCAGCTAAACTAGCCACTGCTAATACGCTTTCATGTTTCAGCATGGTTTTGTTTCTTCACCAAAATCTTTGTTGTGTTGTTTGGTTTCCACTTGAGTTCCCTTGTTGTGCAAGGGGACATAAACAGCACTCTTTATTGTTAACTCAGACAGATGTTTTAGCCTTGTGTTTGCCTGTTTGGAACATGGAGCAGTCTCAGGATAATCATTGCCGAAGTCCCTTCATGGATCAGAGCACAACCCGTGTTTCTTTGTGAGTGTGCATGAGTGCATAAAACACTACTGAGTGATAATTAGCCGATGTGTGTACGTGGGTACTTAGAGTGGTTGAGCGTGTAATGGCTTTAGCGCGGTCGAGGACATTAATCAATGAGGCACTCCCCTTTGTGTAATGACACGGATCAATAGGACACAAGCAAATGGGCAACAGTGACCACAGGGGCCGAGCTACAGAGGCCAGCCACTGCATATCGATGGACTCTTCGGTCGTCTCAAAAGCCTCTTAGATGCTATAAAGCTCAGTGTCTCTGTCCTCACTCAGCTACACTTTCTGACCTGCAAAGTAATGAAGAGATTTAAATTCATCATGGCGTATTAGCTTCGGAGAAACACTGACATACATTGCACATTTAGAATCCAAGGTTTGAATTGTCAAACACTGAGGTGACTAAACATCTCAAAATGTGGAAATTTTCTGATTTTGCTGTGGATTAAAACCCCCAGTAATGTGAATAAAATCTTGTAAGAAAGGAGAGAGAGAGAAAATTGGGGCAAATATTTGAGGTTGTCATTTTTATATGATATAATTACAACGTTTCCCTATATAAGGACAGCTTGCTATGCTTGTTCAGTCAATGTTACATGCTGAAACCATCAGTTGGCCTAATACCCCTCGCTTTTTTCAATCACTTGATACTCCATGTCTTTCTTTTTTTATGGAAACTGCAAATAGAAGAACTATTTTGTATTGATATTTGTTCCAAACACCCCCTTTGGTTTGGGTTAAAGACATCTTTAATAATGTATTTTGGCTATACGTATTGTTTATATTTGTTTATGAAATTTTCCCTCAACATGTAGGTTTAAATGCCATCCTGGCCACATCTCAGAGCATTTTGAGTTTTATCCAGGTGCTTCCACATGCCACCAGGTTCATTGGAGAAACTGAATTGTCCTATGGGTACCTTGCCACTGAGATGCATAAAGCGGGTCATTGTAGGGCCGGTCCCAAGCCTGGATAAATAAGGAGGGTTGTATCAGAAAGACCACGGTCCGATGTGGCGACCCCTAATAAGAGCTGCCAAAAAAGAACAAGAAATATGCAATAACTTAAAATTGGGTTGGTTACTGTTTTTTTTTTCCAAGTTTGTCATTTGGAAAATAAAACTATTCACATATAGTTTGCAAATATTACAACCTTCACTGAAAGGCTGTGGGAATTTGTGCTCAAATAGACAGTAATTCTCTCTATTATTAAACCCAGATACTTTTTATCACCAGACAAAAATGTCCTTGCTTTTTTATAATTACATGATACTTCATGGATTAATGACCAGGATTGATGATCGATGATCGATGGATTGATGATCGATTGCATTGTTTTCAGTCACAACTGTTGAAAACTTTGATGACAATTGGATTTTATCCAACGTTCTAAATGCCATAGATGTAAAAGGTTAAGTTAATATGTTTTGGCATAAACCTAATCTCAATAAATCTCTCTAAATCTCTGAGACTCTGGATTGCCCACAGTCACAGCACTCTGGCAAGCATCCGTGTGAGCTTCAGCCACCATCTATAATGAAGAGATTAGTCAGTGAGAAATGGTTTCTCCCACCCTAATAATCCAGCCGAAGTCTATTAGTGTCTGTGTCAAGATAAAGCAGCCTAGTCTGGATCTCTGCCCGGACCTCAAACATTCACAATGTTTTACTTTCACAGTTACATTAATGCTGTCTACACAAACACTGCCATGTACACTGCATCACTTTTGTTTTGGTTACTGTCAAAAAGAAAAAAATAGTTCCATACGTCAAGTGATATGATCAATCAATTCTGATTTTAGCAATTTACAGGAATGGCTTGGGATCCATCACTGCTGGTTAGCCTACAATCTTACTGCAGATTGAAATTAAGCTAACACTTTACAATAGAACAGGGATTTAATTTGCCCAGTTAGGAAGTCTAAATGATTGGGAATCAATTTTCCTGCTTTGATGAAAATGTAAGAGCACCAAATAAATGAAGACAAATCCTAAAAAATGAAGGTTTTTGTGGTGCCTAAGGACAATTACCCTCTGTGTTTTCCTGACTAATTATCCTCCTAGTTTAGCATGTTGCTAGTGTTTTTGTCAATACTGGTAGCATGGAGTGGTACATGTAGTCCTTTCCTGCTGCACAGTTAGTCCAGCTATTCTATCTACTATCTATCTATCTTCTATTTTCCTATCACAAGTGCATGAATTATATACCAGGATACAGCTGTAGAAACCCCCATGTTATAAAAGCTAATGGTAACCTGACTTCTGTTAAATATAAGGTGGAAAGTTTTTCAGACTTTACAGTAGTGGAAGACAGTGCCCGGCTTCATAAAGTGTGTAGGCAGCTCATGAAATATGAATGCATTGATGCCATTGACTGGCCCTCACATACCCTTATCCTGAATCTGAAACTGAGCACCACTGGGACATTATATATCACTCAAATTTTATCAGCCTGTGATTCAACTTTGATTTCATTTAATTTCTTACATAATTATAATTCAGGCCTCGGTTGGTTGATGATTTTCCAAAATGCTGACACACTCCATGCGATCACAAACCCTGGCTTTTTGACTAGTTGCTGACAGTCTAAACGGTCATTTGTTTGGCAAAAAGTGGCCTGGAGCACATGGCATTTGTCTGTATACATTTCCACTGTGTGATGGTCCATCTGAGATGACTCCAAGCCCAGAAAACTTGACTCTTTAACTGGACATGATTAACATAAGGTTTCTTATTTGGCACAGTAAATTTTGTAAATATAACTATTGTAGAGCTTGTCAAAGTTTTGGTTATATCAGCTAGGGATTAGTTTTTGCTTCCAGGTCATCAGAAGGATCTGAGTATTCAGCCTGGTCTTGAGCATTTGCCTGTTATGCACTGGATTTCCTGATAGTATGCACCGTAGCGGGAGAAATATGCAAATCACTTTCTGCCTTTTTTAATTACCATTGTTTTAACCGGTGAATAATTTACTGTCCATCTTTGCTTCTCAAAGACTCAAGGATACTATTTTTGTTTTAAATAATAATTTATGATCCACTTACATTACATGCTTAAAATCACATCATTGTTATCCTTTTTTTTTGTTTAGAGTTTTAATCCAGGCCTCAGTGTGTTCCATAACACTTTACCACCACAGCACACCACACTACCACTTCATGATCAGATACAAAAAAGAAATCATTTGATTGGGATGCTTGTGGTTTATTTATTATTGTTGAGCCATGATCACCAATATCTCAACCAATTATGTTTAATAAATTGAGAAAACCAAAAAAACAAGATCAAGCTCAATTAATTTTGCTAAACTTCATTGATTCTTTTTAAGTGAAGTAGGTTACACAGAGCAGTGTTCATCCAATCTTGACTCTCTCAAGCGTTAAGTGAGTGTTAAATTCTCGTGGGGAGGCCTGGCATGATTGCAGCTTAGCCTAAGGCAGGCATTTAGCCGTTCAGAAACTCTCAGCACTTTTTACTGATAGCATTGTAAAATCGGAGTTTAACCTCGCACGTTCCTGCAAAGCCCCGAGCGGAGGCAGGAACCGAGACAGGTGGATTGATGCTGGGAGCCAGTGCGGCCATGTTTAGAAAGCAATAAGCAAAAATTTCCTGCACACCTAGCAGGAAATACTCACTTACATCTGAGACGAAAATGTGTAGAGTGAGCAGTAGGGCGAAGAAAGCCACCATACCCACCTTCTAATGCTTCCTGTGAACTTGCCAAAATCGTTTACACTCGCGAATGGTCACTTTCTTTCATAAAAGCCTTGCACACACAAATGATGTACAGAACTACAAAGAGCTGCAATAACAGCAATTGCTGGAGTAAACTGCTATCAACTTCGGCGGCCAATATAATGGAATCACCAAATAAAAGAATATTTAAACCATGAAGTCATTAAATTATCAAATATACAGCTGTACATGAAATCTCTTTAGGTTGATTGTGATTTAACAGCATGTATTAATATTATTTTTGTTTCATATTTTTAACTATTTATTTTATTTTCAATATCTCTTAGCACTGAGAGTTTCTTAAACATACAGTGTCTGCCAACTAAGTCCAGCGTGATGATCAGGTGTGAATTGAGTAATTAGGTCCAGTATTTGCTTTTTTATCAATATTACTAAACTATGCACAGTTTTAGAATGTAGACTTTTTAACAGAATTAACTCACAATTAGGCCCTCAGAGAAGGATTAAAGCATTGAAAGGTGTATTCTGATATTTTGTCCATTCCATGTATATGTGTTTTGTGTATGTGACACACCATGACTCTGGTAATTCAGCACTAATTTACTTGATGGCTTGGAGAACAGCTGAAGTGGCAGGAAATCAAGTTTCCAGACCATTAGGCACACTGTAGCATGGGCTGATTTATTACTTTGAGGCCACTTCACAGTGTGAACATTATCTGAGGATAAATCAATCTACTCCTGAAAACACTCCTGGCAAAAGTACTGAACACAAAAATCCTTGAATGGAGTGGTCAAGATGTTTAGTAGGCTGTTTTACTCTTTGTGACTATACACCAACCAAGCATAACATTATGTGACTACTGACATGTGGAGTGAATAGCACTGATTATCTCATCATGACACATGTTAGACATTGGGATTTATTTGTGAACAATCAAGTGTACAATCTATGATGTGTCAGAAGCAGGATAAATGGGAGAGCATAAGGATTTGAGTGAGTTTGACAAGGGCCAAATTGTGATGGCTAGGCGACTGGGTCAGAGCATCTCCAAAACTGTGCCAAAACTGTGGTTCGTTCCTGGTCTGAAGTGGTCAGCATCTTTTAAAAGTGGTCCAAGGAGGGAACAGTGGACCCAAATTTATAGTATTTAAAGTATATTTTTTACAGTGATTCATCATTGCCTACATTTTGCATTACGATCACAATACAAACATTAATGCATTCATGTAATTCTTTGTTCTGATCAGCATTGCAGAATGTCATAAGATGTAGGACATAGGGCAACAATTATACCCTGGACAGGAGCCGATCAGCCGCAGGTAATCTCATGCTCATTAATTGAGCTTAAGGCAATTTTCATTAACATTCACTGCACCCTAAGCAGATGTTCTTATTAAGAACAACTTCCCACAGTAAACAAACAAGAACAATCTATATAATGGTCAGCTAAAGCTCTGTTAAGTAAGAGAGAAGAGTTCTGTGCGATGGATGGAGGTAAAATAGACTTGTGATTTGGAGAGTACAGGGTACAAAACAAAGTATGATTTTAGTATGAAGCACTTTAACATAGGCCAGGTAGGGATTTTAGACTGCTTTAAGTCTGGTCCGTTTTGGCTTGAGGTATGTCTGATGTTTCTGGTGCTGAAGGGTAGAAGAAGCCAGACCCACAGGGACCCCTTTCTCTTCATGTTTTGCTATGAAGATTCTTGAACTGATTGTTGTTCTGTTTTTAAATCTGTAGCAAATGACTTAATTTAGATAATTCCTTACAGATCATTTATTGTGATTGTGAGTTCCTTACCCATTACTTATCTCTTTCAATTTCTTGTATAGGTTGTAGATGGGACATTAATGTTACAGCTCTATGAACTCCTTTGCATCCCCTTTTGCTTTTCTGCTTTGCCCTAGCGACAAATGGACCATTACACTAAAAGTATGCGATGGTGAGAAAGTGATACTTAGAATGGCAAGGGACAGGAGCAGCCAAGAATGGTGGGCGGGATGACGAGGACAGGAAGAAAACAAGACACAAAAGCTTTGAGAGAAAAGCAAAATAGGATAGCCTGTCCTCATCGCTGTGTTTGGGAGTTGAAAATGCTGTCTGACAATAGGTTGTCATCTACTGTCAACTCTTGCTTAGTTTAATACCATATGTCCCTTTGCAGAAAGTGCTGCAGCAGATGGTGTGGCTGTGCTTATGTACTCACAGTGCATTTAAAGCATTGCACTGTGAAAAATATGCCACAGTGTCCGCTGCTATAGGATGATATGCTATAGGTAAACCTGCCCTTAGCTGACCGTTAGGAATTGTTATAAGCTACATGAACCACAAGTTATCAGTCAAGAGGGGTTGGGGTAGATCTGCCTAGAATCTGAGAATTGTTGAAAATTTTATTTACGTTTAAACTAAGTGGCCTCTTTATTAGGAACACAATTTTCTCCTAATGTAGTCATATCCAATTACACAATTGCATTTTACTTCCTCTATACTGCTACTAACTTCCACTACTAATCGAAGAGGGCCGTGACTAACACACACCTCCTCCGACATGTGTGCAGTAGTTGACCGCTTTTTGCCACCTGCTCGAAACAAGTTCATATGGGGCTCACGTACGGAGTCATGTTGATGCAGGTTCCGTCAATCAGCCAGCAGGGGTCATAATTGCTTCATTTGTGAGTACTCCCCTCTGACATGCAACCCATGCTATATTCTTTTAAGGCAAAATGTGTGAACTTTCTCTAGTTGTTGATATTTTTGATCACATGAACTTGTGGCCTTTATATTTTCAATAAGAGCTTTGTTCTTTTCTTGCATTGGCACTGAGATGTGTAAAACTCAACACATCTCCACGTGATGCATTATTATTACCACAGAGCTATAATTATAATCAGGTAAAGTGCTAGTCTTATGGATCCTTTTCATTTATGAATGGTGTTTAAATTAGGGACAACGCATACAAAGCTACTGCTGGATTGCAGTCAGAATTTATACAGTCATGGAAAACAATAAAAGACCACTTCAAAATTGTCACTTTAATTTCATTTACAGTTTAGTATGTGTTTGACAAGAATGAACAGCATTGTTTTTTCTACAAACTAGAATAGGAATAAAACAACGCTGCTCATTTTTGTGAAACACACACTTAGAAATTGTAAACTAAAATAAACTGATAATTTTGAAGTGGTCTTTTCCATGACTGTGTATCCACACAGTGCATCTTGGGCATTGAATCTATGTCCAAGGTGCAAAGTGCAGAGATTCAAACTGGGGTGTTCAGAATCACTGGTGCCACCAGCCATTAGCCATTATTTGGCTAAAATGTAAATGTTAAATTATGCTGACATCTGCCCAGACATTTGGTAAATATCCAATTTAAAATTGAATATACAATATATACTCAGTGTTTCTTTGCAGCTATGATACTCACAAAAACTTGTGAATTTGTACCAATTCAATCAACTTATAATGTCGGATGACAGTACATGGTGAAGGTGTTCAGTGGGACTGAGGTCAAGTTGTGGCCACTGTAGTTCCTTTGAGGACTTTTTGCAAAGATGAACATTCTTAACATGCTTAAAGCATTTATTCACATAGTCCACACAGTTTTGGCTAAATAAATAAGGTAGTGAAATATCATATTTATGGTTATTTAAAGCCATGCCATTATGCCATTAAGATGCCATGTTTGTTTATACATATAATCACCAAATTTGATGTGTCTACAATGTATTATCTATCAAGCGTTTCTGAAAAATACTCTTGTACACGCACACAAAGCAAGCACACACACTGATTGCCACTTGCCTTCATTGTGGAACCAAAATGATTTATAACAAGCCGTATCTAATAGATTGCTGTGCTGCATGGGAAATTATGAAAAAAATTAATTAGCCTTTAGCAACCCTGCTGTCTCTTTCTGTCTCTCACAAACCCCTTGTGGGAGAGGCAGTGGAGAGTGGTTGGATGGTGGGATGAGGGTGAATAGATGGGTGTGAAAGAGTGTGTCTCATTCAGCCTCTGACACAGTGCCGAAAGTAATTAAGATTTAAATAGGCTGCTCCTGACATGCCAAAGATCTGACCGAACCATTACTCACACATTCTCTCTCATACATTCACATGTGTGTTTACTTTAACATTCATCATCATATGGGTATGTCAAAGAATTAAACCAGGTCTTCAGGATGTTGCTTTGACACATACGCTCTACTGTCTGTGATACTGTTCCAGGCACAGAATTCATGATCGGCACAATTTATTTATGAGTTAAATGAATTAGGACAATATTTAGATTTAGAATACTCTTTTCATCACTGTGCAGTGAAATTTGTCCTCCACATTTTAACCCAATCCATGCAGTGCAACACACTAGTGAACACAAGGGGGCTGTGAGCACACATTCCCAGAGCGGTGGGTAACCAGACAAAGATTGAATTATAATAAGATAAGATAGGATAGCCTTTTATTATCATTTGCATAAAAATACAACATACAAGAACATAAAAGCACAACACATATATTAAAAGTAAGTAAAGTTTAAAGAATGAAGTACTTTTTATAACAAGTTGAAAAAATATTGCCCAATTGGTGTTACAGATAATAAATATAGCTTTTTAAATAGACTATACCAAGGAAGAGGACAATGTCTTTGAATACTATAAGGAAATAAATAAACTTGACTAGTGTATCTTATAAAATAAGAGTTGTGTCTTTAGACATTTGTCCATATAATGTATTTCTACTAAAATAATTTATAGATGCAGCCACTAGAGACTACATAACATTAAGGTCTTTAAGAAAGGATAGAGGATTGATGATGTGGTCAATAAGCACTTCTCCAAAGCACAGTGGGAGTAAAGGAGTTATTGCAGCAGCCAGGGAGTGTGAATAAGTCCAATCAAGGCTTTCAGTAGCTCAGGAATAGTGGGATTGGCTTATCTCACTGGACCAAATTTCCAGCTGACATTTGAATGTGAAGGGGATCAAGTTGAGTTTCTGCACAATGATGACGAAGTAGCCTGAAAAGATGCATAGCAATTTGGATAACGGTGATGTCTAAATAATAAAAATTGACATAAATGGGATTTTTTTAAATCTTTAAATCTTATTGAAAGTAAAGTTTGGAAAATATAAAATTCCATGTGGTTTCAGATACAGAAGGAACTTCCAAAAATCCGACAGTCCTCAGAAGGAGGACAATGGTTCTGAATAACCATATCCACTGCTCAAACATTGTGCCTTCAACTCTTTAGTTATTTCCATTTCTCACATATGAGCTCATCTATTTCACCTACTATTTGACATATACTAGTCTTTGAGCTTGAGGAGTAGGACAAGTGGTTAATAAATGGTTAATAAATCTATTTGTTGTATTGTCTATTTTGTAATTTCACAGAGGCCCAAGATAATGTAATGCAAGTGTAATTCACTTAGACTCCTCATCCTGGGACATGGATGGTTTCTCAAAAATAAAGTAAAGATTGTGATGACCACCTTTCTAATATTTTGTTGGTTCCCCTTTTGCTTTCCCACATTTAACAAACTGTGATGCACTGTATATCCTCACAATTTCTTTCAGCATTAATTTCTTTAGAAATTTGCGCTGCTGTAGCTTGGTTTTGATCACATGGGCCAGCCTTTGCTCCTCACGTGCTTAAGTGAGCCTTGGATGCTCATGACCCTGTTGACAGTTTACCAATAGCTACAATTTTGGCCATCACAATTTGGCCCTTTGTCAAACTTGCTCAAATCCTTCTCAAACATCAACTTTGAGTTTTAAATCTTCACACTTATTATATTCCACCCACTCACAGGTGCTGTGATGAGGAGATAATCAATGTTTTTGCCTGGTCTGAGCAAGTAGTGATGCCACCACTGAAGTGGAAAATTTAACTTCACTATACTAGCTTTGTTGCTTGTGGATACAATTAAAAGAAACCCGATCACTAATTTACTAGTCTAGACCGATTTTCTTTGCAATTATCCAACTATTGATTATGTTCGTCAAGTAAGCACGATCACAAGCCCGAATATACTCAAACCCACAAGACAAGTCACTTCTGTTGTGTCTGAGTGTTTCTGATATGCTTTTAGCATCCAGACTGCATTAGTTTCTCCTGAAGTTGAAGCTGAGTGTTAGGGGCACCTCTTTCTGAGTAGAACTATTTCAATTTATGGCAACTGAAGACCCTATCATTTCTAATAGCACTTACGGGTCAAAAACAGGGGAAAATCACAGACATTCTGTGCTAGCTAAAATGCATCAGCAACAGCTCTCAGACTGTCCTTGAGGTGTAAGACAGGGCTATCACCACCCCAGCATACGTGTATCTTTCTTACTGAAATGTAGGCACATGAAGACAATTCTACCATATTGCCAAAAGTATGTGGACACCTATTTTTTTTTATCTTTTTACTTTTTGCATTTTAACCCCTTTTTCTTCCAGTGCACTTCTTCTGACATCAAGTGGGACCCAATGAAATGGTGACTTGACTGACTCACATTGTCTGGGTCATTTCACACTCTAGGAGATATGAGGCCACTTGTGTCTGCTGCAGGCATTAGCAAATAATTGAAAATTGGACAAAAAGCCAATAAAAAGGCTTAGCTGACCGGTAGAAGAGCCAAGACTGATGAGGTTTAGTTGTGAGCCAAACCTGAAACTTAGTCTGGTGTATTAGTACAATATGTGGATTAACATATATAACATATAAAATAAATAAAATGCTTTCAGACTAGTTGCAGTACTTTTGAAAAGGCAGTTTCATAGTTAAAAAGTCTGACCTGCTTATAGCTTGGCCATAACCCTTTTGTTCATCTTTGGATCCGATCCACAGGTGAGATGGTCCAGGTTTTTTCTGTTTGGAGTTTGCATGTTCTTCACATGCCTGTGTGGAATTTAACTCTGGAAAGGACACAGGATTGGTGTCCACATAGTTTGCTGATTTCATATTTGTATTCTGCCTTTTGTGTAATTCTGTAAAGTGAACTGTGAATGGCTGAGAAAGGGATTTAAGTCCATCAGGAAAATGAAAGTGTCATCAGACATTTGAGCGATAGTGATTTGGAGCTGCTCAAGCTGCCATCTTCAGCCCAAAATTGATTGGCACCGAATGTGGATGTGCCACCTCTAATTGCACATCTATTCAGAAAAGCCAAATTGTGTGTCAGTATTTAACCAGAGCTCAGTCCAGACTATATTTGGCAAGCCTACATGTGCCACTTGGCAGTGATTATTTGTATCAGCTGCCTGTAGAATCTTTTTGTGTATTCATGTGTTTGTGCATTCTGTTGCAGAGGCGGACATGTTTACGCGTACATCAGTTAGCAGAAAGCAACAGGAAGGTTAGGAATTGGAAACACTCCAGCAGAAGAGATCTAACATATTTTCACACTGCCGTTTTTTGCTTTACTCCATTGAGATAGACTATGGCTAAAGTCAAAATGTATACTGTATAAAACATGTATACCATATTATCACAGGCTTAAAATTACAAGTCTAGGATTGCACCCTGTACAGAGCTCGGGATTGGTGTACACATAGTTTTGGCCATTCAGAGTATCATGCTTTTAGGTTCCCTGCAGTATCTGTTAACACGTCTACAAAGATCAAAGATTTTATTTATTTAGATAGGAACTACAAGGAGCAATTTAGGATAGGAGCCTGGATGGGGCTTCGGTCCATCACAACACATTATACACTCATTCACTCACACGCACCAGACACATACACACACACACATGTAGGAAATAAACTACGGTCAAAAGTTGACATACACTTGTATAGGACATGTATAATATGTCATGGCAGGCTTAAAAATACACGTCTATTGAGACATCACTGTCCAGTGTGGGGAGGGACTCCTTGAAGGTGTATGTGTCGGATGAAATGACATATTGTTTTGTCCTTTTATTCACTCTTTTCCTCTCTGTCTTCACAGATCAGAGTATGAGGTGGACTATGACTGCTACCAGGAGGATCTGTATGACAGGTACGGTTGGTTCTGTGCCCCGCTTTCAATCAGGCTTTTTTTAAGACTGGCATTGTAACATTGGTCTTTAGTACAGTTAGACATCCCTAGAAACGTGTTTTGGATTTTGGCTTTAGCTTTGGTTGGTAAGAACTAGCTTATAAGCCTCCCTAGTTAAGGACAGAAACAAACTCAGTTTTAATTGGAATCTCCTAAATCATTTAGGGCCCTATCTTACACCCTGCACAAGGCCCGTCACGATACATATTTCAATCTTACACCCTGCCAACAGTCTATTGTAACTCCTTTCACATGCGCCGTTTAAATAGCAACGGTGCTTACGAATATATCTACGCAGATGAGCATGGTGGTCTTAAAATGAGGTGTGTTCAAGTAAAGTTCTGGTGTATTGCTATCTTGGCAACGGAAAACACAGGTACGCCCCTGACTGAAAACCACCTAGGCATATGTCAACAGTGATTCATCAATTGCTATCATGGCAATGATTTGTCAACACAGTCCAACGTTATATGACAATGACCTATATTTTGTGTTGATATAGAATAATCTTATTTTATTTTGTATGCTGTTTATTGTTAATGTAAAAGTTTGCATAGCTGCCAACTGGCAAGTGCTATGGGTTTGTGCATTGCTGTGTGTCCATGGGTGAGTAAGAAGTGGGGGTGTACCCAGGTAGCTTTGCAGCTTCGCACACCAGTGATAGCAAAGACTCAATGGCATAGCCTGGATCAAGCCTAACAGGCTATTTTCTGATTCTAGGCATTTATAGGATTTTTTTTACTACAAACAAATGAGTGGTTTTAATGATTCGTGTGTGCTCTTGGAA